>JAQFVV010013062.1:0-284826 GCA_028023455.1 Epiperipatus broadwayi | reverse complement strand
CTTTGTATGTTGTAGATTTTTTGGGATATGTAATTGGCTAGATCGCACAGGTATTTTGCTGTGAAGTGACTAAGGTGTTTGAACACAAATTTGGGGATTCCTTGTGGTCCTGGGTGACATGTGTTTGTTATTGTTGCAAGTTGAAATACAATGTCAGTTGTTGTTATTGGTGTGTCTGTTTCAGGGTCTCCAAATATGTCTTCATTTGGTATGTACCCTCTGTTTTTGCAGTTTTTTTTTAAAGTGTTGATATATTGGGTTTATCATGTTATATCCAGCTGTTATAGAGCCATCTATTTCAAGTGCCATAGGCACTCTGACTGTGGATGGGTATCCCAATGCCCACCGTATGTATGCTCTGGTCCAAGTACGTTGTTGTGTAAGGCATATTTTTTTCTTTTTTATTGCTACATATTGCTTTAGTGTATTGCATGTATTGTTGTACATTTCTGTAAGTTTTTTAATTTGTGTTTGATTATCTGTAGTTGGTCTGGAAATGGTTATTCTTTTATGTAGTTCATCTGCCAATGCTAATAATCTGGTGGGGGGTGTTGAGTTGCAGGTAATATGATTGATGTTGAAAGAAAGTATATTGGTGAATGCTATATACTTTTGTACTGGATCGAGTGACATGTTTTGAATTTTTTGGAGCATTATATATGTTTCTGAATATAAGAATTCAGTTGTTTGTGCTGGAAGAAGTATTCGCATAGTCTTTTGGAGGGCTATTGTTGTATTCTGTATTTTTGTTAGGTCGAGGGTGATGAACTGAGCAGCATGATCTGAGATTATAGATGGACAGAGTTCAAGATTAAAATAATGATGAAACATTGGTGAGTAGAAACACAAATCAATAAGTGACTTATATCTATTGTTATTAAAAGATATTGAGTTTGATGGGAGAAAACCCTCAGCACTCATAAGTGGGATTGTTATTTGATGGATTCATTTGGTGACAAAAGTTTGGTAGGTCATATTGAAATCTCCCAGGAGTATTATGGGATTTGGTGTTGCTGTAAGCATTGAATTTATTGTTGCTATTATTCTGGAGATGATGACAGGGCCTGGTGGTATATATACAAATACTAGGTTAAGTGTGATATTTTTATGATGGAGAGTTAATATGATAAGATTAGAGTCAATATATATAATTTTAAAAGAATGGAAAGGGCAGTTGTGGGAAATAATTATGCCTGTGCCACCTGATGGTGATGATGATTGCCTTGAGCAGGCACAAAAACCTTGGCTGACTAAATATTTTGATGGATCAATTTGAGAGCTGCTGTATATTTTTGTTTCCAAAAGCCCCAGTATGTGTGGTTGTGTTGTATGTAACCATTTTTTGAGATCAAAAAGTTTTTTGGTGGCATTTAAGCCTCTAATGTTGAGAGATCCAATTTTTATCTTCATGTTTTAGATAATTTTTTAACAGGGTATTGATTTTTATTTTATTTTTAATACTAAATTTTTGTTTATATTGCAGTAGATGGATGCTGATACATATTTAAGACATTGTTGGGTTTATTTTCAGTTTTTCTTTCATTTAATATTGCTTCAGACTCTATACAGGCAATATGTGATGAAACCGAACAGGTGTCCATTTGTTGTTGGCTTACATCCATTTCTATTTCATCATTTTCTAAATTGTATATGTCTGATGAGTTGTGCTTTTGGTCTGTTTTTTTTGCCTTTTTGGATTCATGATTTTTAGGTGGTCTACCTGGCTTTCTTTTTCCCTCTGGTGTATTCTCTTGAATAGGTGGAAGAGGGGCTTCTATTGCATCCATTATGTTTGATGCAGTTTTGTTTATAATTATAGTTTTTTTTTTTATTGGTATCTTTATATTATCTGGATTTATATTTTCATTATATAACTGTGTGTGTTTACTTTCTGTTTGTTGATTTTTACTTGGTACACATTTTGTTTTATTGAGATGCTGATCCTGTGATGTAATTGCTGTATTTTGTGTTGTGGTTTCTTGAGAATTATTTTCGTTTGAATCTTGGATTTCTGTGTTAGTTTTTGTGTTATTATTTTTTTGGTTGGTCTTTGGGATAGGCAATTCTGCTCCATTATTATTTTTGTTTGTGGGTGTTTGAACCTGTTTTTTTTCCGGTTTCTATTATTGGGTTGCCAATGGATGTAGTGTTATTATAAATTTTATTTTCATCACTGGGTTGTTCTGGGGAGAGGATTTTAGTTTGTTCACAGTGATTGCTTTTTGTGTTATCACACTGAGTTGCTAGGTGTCCTCTCTGTCCACAGCCAAAACAATGTGGCTTTAGACCTCTTATGTGAAGAGAGAGTGTCGCTTCTTGATCTGTAATCTGTGTTGGAATCGTTGAGGCGTCTACGTTTTTATGTAGTTTTATTTTAAATTCAAAACGATTACTACATATCGGTATAGGTGTGTCTTTTAAATATATAGGCTGTAGGGCAATTACTTTTCCAAATGGGTTTATCATTTTTTGAAAATCTTGTATGTTGTATTTAAGATAAGTATTTTTAAGCACTCCAGTAATTATATTTTTCCGGTTTTCATCTATAATTACGAGTGCGTAATTATCAAGTGCTAAAATAGTGGATTGAAAACGTTCTTTTTGCTGCTGAGTATAAAAATCAATGGTTATATATCGAGAATTTGGATGGTCGGCAATACAAGAGATTGTTTCCCATAGTGCATTTTGCGTGATTGCTTCATATAATAAAGCTTTTGGGAAACGATATAATGAGCATTGATTATCGGTTACTGCGAATACTAACGAAGTTGGTGAAAAAAACCTGCAAAATGTTTCAAATAACGTACAAGGCACCGTATTACTGAAACGGTCCATCACATTTTCAAGCGTTTCTTTTGTCCAGATTGCGGCTGGGGGTTGATTTTCCTCTCGAATGTTTAGATCAATATTTTTAATATCATTTATGTTTGTTCTACGGAAGCGCGGTATTTGAGTTGGTGCTGTAGTATTGCTATTACTTTTAAGTACTTTTGCATACGAAATAGGCGATGTTGAAACTAACGATGTTGTTAATTTCGTATTGGTGCTTAATTCGCTCACGCTTGACTGGGCAGTAGCCATGATTTATTCTGACTCAAGTCAGTATTTTTTTTTTTTAAAAAAAAGATATTAAAACACACTGATATTTTTCAAAAAACACTATTAATCTATTATATAATTCGATTTTTCCTGTATTATGTTTGTTTTGCGAATAACAAGTTGGAACTAAAGTAAAAAATAAATACTTACATCGGAGAACTTAAGGATTGCTTCTTACCTCAGCAGAGATTTGCTCTACTACTACTACTACTACTACTACTACTATTATTATTATTATTATTATTATTATTATTATTATTAATAATAATAAAGAGAAATAGAGGACATATTGATATATTTGATCACTACTACAGGAATGCAATAAACCTCTCTCCCACCCTGTACATTACTATGATACTTTATATTTGTAGCTAACTACAAAAATCTACAATAATTATAAAACACACATTCACTCTCAAGTATAAAGAATATATTGAATGCATATGTGAAAACATGCTTCTATAATAAATTGATATTTTGTTTATTTAGAATAACCAATCAAAGAAAAATCATTACACTAAAGATCTAAAATAGCCAGTGACAATGTATTAAATTTAGACTAAGATTGTTTTATGTTTTTGAAATTTTATAAGACAGATTTTTAAAATATATAAAACTGTAGCTGTAGATATATTAGGATATATATACTTATTGTTATTGATAGCTTCTAATAGTGTCAAATTACTCAAAATAATATCAATGCATATTATTCACTATTATTGGAATATTTTTCTCAAACATCACATCCTAAATTTTTTTATTTTAGATACTTTAACAGACCTATTATTCTCTGTTAAAAATTGAATCACAAGCATTTTACCATATGCATATAAGTAAACAATACAATAATGCATTGAGAGCAAAGTTTTATTAGTGTAGATAATTATGAAGTGCTTAGTTTGCTTTTGACTGGGTTCAATCATAGACTTAGCAGTGAATGTATTCAGATTGAGAGGTAAATACAATAATATATTGAGAGAAAATCTTTATTTATCTCCCAATTTGTTACATTCATTGCTATGTCTATGATTGAATCCAATCAAAAGTGTACTAAGCTCTTTATAATTGTCTGCACTAATAAAATGTTGTTCTCAATGTGTTATTGTATCATTTTCTTATATTACAGTTTTGGAGATAAAGCATTTAAAATGGTTATTTTTACCATGTGCATATGGTCAAATATAATCTGTTTCACTTATTTATAAGATTCCAAAATATATTTTGGTTATATAAAATACTTATATTTAGAAAGTCAGAAATAACTTGCAAAAGTTTTTAGTTTTAAAATAGAGCAAAAATAACTCAACTTCAAAAATATATGAATTTAGCCCTAAGATTGTATTCCCACAGTACATATACTATATATCTAAGTTGAAGAATCTGGTTCAAATTCAAAAGTGGCAAAATAGAGTCTTATAATCAAGAGGTTTTATAATTACCTGTTAAGAATTTCTCATTCATGGAAATCATTGTGTAACAATTGGCATTCTAGACCAATTTCTTGGCACATAGATACAATTCTGAAAATAATTAAAGTTATATCATTAACATACAATATGAAAAAAATTGTTAAAGAAAAAAATTATTTACTTAGAATGTGAAAACAAAGGATAAGTAAACTATTTTTAAATTACACAATGCAGATGCTAAAATTTCTTCAATAGCTATTGTCAATATGAACATGATTTGAGTAGTTTTCCATCCTTATTTACTTTCTAGTGAAGAATGTCTAGATGCCCATCTAGCAACCAATAATGGATAAACAGATAATTTAGCTATAGGCTGGTTATATTAAAAAATCTGAGCTTTTTGAAAAAATTTTAAGTTTACTTAGCCTAGATTTGAACCAAAGTTTTATCATAAAGTTAAATGTACTAGTACTAATATCATAGGACCTTTTTTTTTGTAATGTAATGACTTACTAAATGGAAATTTAAAATACACACACACACGCGCATATATATATATATCCATATTGAACAATTTATATTGCATATTTAATGTATGTGATAATGTATTGGACTATTTCCATCATCTATCATTAAATGTTGAATGTATAGAAAATTGTAAACTTTATTTAAACTTTTCTAAATACAAACAAATGCTAATAATAACATATAATTTACTAGATAACACAGGTTAGTAAATAACACAGATCAGTATATTACTAACCTGTGTTATATATGTTATTACTAACAATTGTTTGTATTGGAAAAGTTTAAATAAAGTTTAAAATTTTCTAGACATTCAACACTAAATGATAGATTATTGAAATAGTTCAACATATTAGCACATCTAAAATACAAATATCATGAACTTTCAGGCAAACAATATTTAATGTATATTTAAAACATGTCTATGCATAAACATATAACTTAGAGTGATTATGTATGGAAGTTCACTTATCTGAACAGATGACATTATTCACATCATTGTGGAAAACAAAAAAAAAATTGAAACCGTTCAATGTAATTTATAAAATATCTTGAATATCTGATTTCAAATCTGTTTGAGATATTATGGAAGTAATATTTTACCCTCTTCCCAAATTGATCAGAACCAAAAGAGAAAATAATGAAAAATAGTATATTGAATTTGAATCTAAAGATTTTTTTTATCAATATGGCAAAATGTCTTAAATAGAAGGGATATTTGATCAAAAAGCCATTAGCTTCAAATACATTTTATTATTTTTTCACTTCAACTTCTAATTCATTTCTGGGAGTTTTATTGGATAAAAGCTATCTTTCATTTAAAAATTCCACAAGTCATTTCTTTTATATTCTGTTATCAATATCAACTAAATATAAAAGTTAAATGATACTTTTTAAATACCTTCTAGATAGAAAAATTCTTTAAGCTATGATTGTTCTTCATGAAAATTTCTTGAAGCTGTTCAGGTGATAGAAATTCTTTCAGATTATCAACAAAAATCAAGAAGTCATAAATCATTTGACTATTGGAAGCCATGTATAATGCACACCTGTGAATAGAAGCTTGTGTCCAATTCCCCTTTGCTATCTCAGGAGAGTATGTTTGGAATATCAATGAAGCTAGTAGATTCCTGCCCATACAAAGTCTGCCGAACCATGAACCTGTACCAATGTGCCTGCTGGTATACAATGCCATATTTCCAGAAATAAGAAACCACCTAGTCAATTATGCCATGTTCAGTAAGATGCTTATGAAGAACCAATATGTCCCCAGAGAAAAGATGATCCAAAAATGTGAATTAACTATGAAAGCCCCACATTGAGCACCATTTAAATAAAATATCTTATGTACCAGATGTGCTCTTCATCCCTTATAATATTGGTCACTTGAGAGTGCCACCAGGCTACTTATGAGCTTAGAAAATTTATTTGGAGTGACCAGATATCTAATGATGATGAGCAGTACCTAAAAAATAAATTATTTGCCCCCAACACTAACTCAGCTTAAAGCATGATATTCATAACTATTAAACAATGATAGATAGACAACAGCAAACAAACATCAACCAAATTAATAACAAAGTTTATAAAGATTAAAAGAAAATAAAAGAAATTAATAAAAACTTCATCTATGAATGTCATGATAGACTACTTTATTTATTGATATTCTTAACAGTTAAATTGTTCTCCCCTTTTTAATTAAATCAATAATATTAAATAATCTTTTAAAAGGGGTTCTTATAATATGAGATATGTGTGTGAACAACTTCTACTAAAGTAATAAAGAAAAATATTTAATTTATCTCATCAAATGCTTATATATATATATATGCACTTACTATAAAAACTCACATGGTTGTCCATATCTATATCATCAGATAATTATAAGGAAAATGATCAGGGCTATTATATAATGAGGGAGGAATGAGAAGCTATTTTGGAGCTGGCTCATGCATAAACAACAATGTTTGCAATTCCAGCTGCTAGGACCTGGTTTAAAAGAATATGAGGACTGAAACTTGATGGATCAGAGACTCTTAGAATTTGCCAATAAATAGTGATAATATAAAACAAAGGAAGCATGATAGCGATTCCAAAGTTAGGTCATGCCAAAGTAAATAGACTGCAATTAAGTAGATGGCCCAGGCAACCAGAGGTTATCCAAAATATCAACCAGGTAGAGACAAATAACATCAGTGAAGTAAAAGAAAAGCCCTAGGAAATAAAAATAGTTTTCATATGCATTTATTTTATGTCCAAACACAAGTAGATCAACACTTCTATGTAATAGCATGCTATACATAAGTGTGAAATATATTAACAAATCTAAAGTGATATCCCACATATACATAAAAAATAAACTGATTAACACTATTTAAAAGAAAATGTTAATTTTAAACATCATTATAAATTTTATTTAAAAAGTTTTATTGTGTTTTTAAACTTCAGATTTGCTTTCCTTTACAAAAGAAAAATACGTAGGTTTTAAATATTCAAAGAGAGAAGGAATGAGGATTAAATAACTTTTCAATAATAATCAACTCATTCAAAATTAAGACTTCATTAATAACTTTCAAAACCCTCAATGAAAGAAAAAATAATTTCTTCAATAATTATTTTTTTAAACATAATAAATTCTGATTTAAGCCATACTCTAATAAAAATAGTAAAACATTCCTAAATGATATTAACATTATAAAATGGTGTGTGCATGAAATAAAGAATATACATATAATTAAATCTAAGACTATTGTTAAAAATTGTGCATATATGTGATAAAAGCAACTCTAACCGCACCTGGCTTATTTAATGTATACAAGTTTATATGACTTAATATCCATCAGTGTGTCACTTTTGCTTTCTATGAATTCATTGTAGGAGTACCTACTCTTGTTCATTTTGTAGTTGTATGTTATTGCTGTTTAAGTGAGAGGGAATTCCATGTAGATTGGCATTTCAGAATATCAGCTTTTTATGAGGTTATCAATTTAAGACATGCTGGTGGATGAAGTTAGGCATAGAGTATAAAATACATTTTGTTAAAGTGCTTAGCTATGCATATTTCAGATAACATCATTAAGAATAATTTGTATGTTCATTTTATATCAGCAGGTCACATGTCATGAACTGTTTGGGGTATTAATAATTTTGATGAATTGGCTGGCAAGGAATGCAGCTTGACTAGCAGAATAGAAAGTCCTAGTGTCTTGAATGTAATCTTACTTAGTAGAGTCCAAAAAAGTATAATGAATGAATTTATCAATGCATGGAAAAAAGTATATAGAATAGAATCTAATAGAATATAATGAATGAATGAATGTTACAATAGATTTTGGGGAGTTTTTATGTACATCAGGATTGATTGTTCTCCCACAAACTTTCTACAAATTTTTAGATTAACATCTTAAAAAAAATAAACCATGTTTTAATTAAGACATTCTTGTACATATTTCAAAAATAAGCTAGGTTTATAATTAATATTTTTGCATTCCACCTAGATTAATTTGTTTTCATGCCTTATTTGGACAATGCTTAACTTTTAGATTTTGTTATCACAACAGATTAAAATGTTCTAATAAATTAAGCATTACTGTACAACATCAAAAATAATCTTATATAAAAAAAATTTACTACAAAATTCACTTTCTTATAAAATAAAATATTACATTCCTTTAGTAAATAAGAGAAATATGTTACATATTCATGTATGTGCATTTATATACATATGATCACACTTTTATAACAATTTAATAAAAAAGATTTTAAAAAATTTCTAAATTAATTTAAAAGTAGAATTTTAACTGAACCCATATATATTTGAGATAGAGCAAAGTGTCTGTCTTAAACGACCTTTATGCTATGGAAAAAAAAAAATGAAATCTTCATTTCTTTATTTTTTTTAACATTTAAAACTTTGGATATAACAAAGTCAAAATTTGCCAAGCATTTGCACTGTCATCTGTCTATTGAATTTGACTCTCAACTAACTTTTATTTCCATTGTCTATCTATATTAGGTCTGTTTACTGTAAGTCTGGCCTTTTTGCTATTTACAATCTATCTGGAGGTTTTTTTAGCTATTTTAAACCTGAGACCAATTGATACAATGCTAAATCTCTCTATTTGAGCTTGTTCTCTTTTATTTTTGTATATTTTCAGCTTAACCAGAGTTTGCCCTTTCCTTAGGTTGTAGAATATATTCAAGAAAATCTTTATAACTTTAGAATCAATTAAATATTTTTCTGGCTGAGTCAAACTAGATTGATACTTAAATATCCAAATTAGTTGGCTTTATAACATATTTCTACATATTTCATAACTAAAACAGGCATTAATGATATGGTAGGATATAAAAAAAACTTTAGTTTTCTTCTCCCACCATCTTTGAGTTTTTGCTAAAAGTTGTTTAAAATGTATACTTTTTAAAATGAATATTTAGCTTTTTAATTATCAAGACATGTGTAAGCCCATTAGAAAATATTCAAATGGAAAAATCACAGATAGATATTTACATTTTTTATTTTAAAAAAATCATCTTAAAATGTTCAATGACATTAATTGAAATTTAGTAATAATAGAAAATAATAAAAAAAAGAATATTTCAGTGAAAAAATCAATTTATTTAAAATATACATTTTAGCAACTGCTAAAGGATTTGCTATTAAACAAAGATACCCATTTCATCCTTTACTGAATTCTTAACAAATAAAAAAAGGAGCAAATCCTTTAGCAGTTGCTGAAATATATAAGGCTGATCTTCAATGTCCACAATGTACATTATCTTCATTATCATTGCTGTTATTAAAACAATGTTTACATAATAAATGAATATAGCCAAGTTTAATACCAACATATGAGACATTGCCTTCTTTGAATTCAGAATATCAGATGATTGACAGTTTCTTAATAAATCATAATTTGGATTTCTTTAAAATAAGAATAAATATTATGTAAAGATAGTGTGAATATATAATATTTATCTATTAATAATTTTAATAAGTTTATAAATATTATTCCTTATCAAATATGTAACATTAAAAATATATACGTTTCATAGAACAAACAAGTTCACATATATTACTAAGATAATTTATAAGCTATCATCCTAAAGAATCATTTTAAATAAACTTGTAAATCATGCCCAACTATTATTATGTTAATGTCAATTCAAACAAAAGATGACTTAGAAATGTTATTATTCTTATATCTTCTCCTTTACTGTTTTGCAGTTTTCTTCTTATATTTATATATTACTTTTTGTAAATCTCCTTGTATATGCTTTAATGCAATTTTTATATAATTCCTCCTTTATTTTTTTAACAATTACATCAGATATAAATGTAAAAAGAAGTTATAAAAAGCTCTGTTGAAGACTACAGGACAGTCAAACTATTAGAAAAATAAAGGAGGAATTATATAAAATTGCATTAAAGTGCATATGAGGAGATTTATAAAAAGTAATATATGTGTGAAAAAAGATAACCTTTAGAAACATTTGTAAATTTTTAAAAAAAGTGTATTTAGAATTGTTTATTTCATGAAATAAGTTAATATTTATCTAATTATAATAAAGGGGGGAAATGACTGTATTTCTCCAATTTCTGTAAAATTTCCAGCCAATAAAAAAGAAAATGTACCAAGAATCCATGGGTTTTGAACTTAGGTCAATGTTTTAAAAGAATCCTCTTATTAGTCATTTATAAATGCAGTTAGAACACTTAAAAAAACATTGCATGAATGAACATAAAAATCATCACATATTGAATAGAATAGCATTGAACTGTGTGAAGAAAAAACATTTGAAAAATGGAATTATACTTTGCTATAAAAATATAAATATTAAAACTACAAACAGAATAAGATTTATTATATACAAAAATTAAAGGATTGTGGATATATTAGGCAAAGTAAAATAGGTATTATTCAATAACTATAAAATACCCAATATAGATAATTCACCTTTATTCTGAAAATAAGTAGATAAATTTGAATATGGGTATAGAATAATAAAAACAATTGTGGAGTTAACTGAAAAATAAAAACTACATTACAAAAGTTTTTTTGAAAAAAATCATAACAGGAAATAGATATGAATATATCCAAGTGAAAAGCTCAACTGAGCTGAAATATATATTAAGTAACAAAAACTATATAATTAAAGTTGAAAATGTACTTCATAAATTAAGCAGAGAAATTTATCATTAATTAGTAAGATGTAAGACAAATGTTAATCCAGAGCTAAAGAAATAAAAAGCAATTAAAGAAGCCAACCTATACATTACAATTATTATCATTTAACATTCGGAAATACATCAGTGAATTTATTCTGCAGTTCACAAATCATTTAAAAATATTTCTATTATTTTAGTTATTTGTAAAATAATTTATAATAATAAATATACAAAAAAAAATATTTGTCATAAACTCTATTCAGCTGAAGTCCACATATATAGATAATTAATATTATGCTTTAAGCCTCATTTTAATTATGCATAATGTACTAAAAAACGTTAGATAAAAAATGCTGCTTGAATAAATATTCATGTATGCTAAAGCATTAAAGATCTGGCAGTCATGGAAATTTGGAATATGCCATCTTTATTATGTGTTGATTAAAAGAGATGCTAAATTAACAGTTTGCAGATTACTGGTGTTAAACATGTATATACTTGATGTGATTTTGCTTAATCATTTTCTTTATATAAATAAAGAAAATAATAACTTTTAAACAAAAAACCTTATTAAATGAGGAACAGTAAATAAACAATATGCTAAATAGTTACTTAACTTGACCTACCAGTACTTTATATTCTTGTTTTACCTTCACATTTTTTCTTATACATGTAATTCTTTAATATATATGTAAGGAGAGATAAACTTTCTGCATATATTGGAAAAGGTTATTTCAACAAGAATACAGTTAATGAACATTATAATTATCTTTAATAACGTATGTGACTATTATTGAATGAATATATAGCAATCAAATCCATTGATGATAATAATAATAATCAAATGATTGGTTACTTGGGAATTCATATAAAGATTCATATGAAATTTGAACACTGGAAGGGACAGAATTGAAATTCAGAGGTCGCCACTTAAATGTTATGATTTTTGATTTTATCTAATTATTAATATAAACTATTACAGATTTAATGTTTAATGTATATAAAACCATTTTATTTTATAGTTTATTTCTCTAACATATTTGATTTAAGAGGTTAAAAACCTTTAGAGATTAGCATTAGGATATTTCAGTTACTGTTGTTGATAAATGGAATACTTATACATATCCCATATACATGTGGGTGCATTAATATTTGTAAACATTTTAAAGTTTATTTTATTGTCAATTTTTATGACAAATATAAAGATTATATTAAATTATAATTTTAATTTATTTAAATGTATGTTTATTTTTTAGATATTTAAAATGTTGAAGTTGTCAAAATGTCCACTGTTTGCTTGTTTTAGGATTAAATTAAACAACAGAATCAGTCGTTGATCATTTATCATCCAGATGGCAAGCTTTGACAGATTCACAATTTAACTTTTTTTTTCTTTTAACCTATTTAGTACCCTTATTTAAAAAGATTTATCCACAAGTCAATCTAATTATACACTGTTATATGACTGAAGTAAACGAGTGTTTAAAAAAGGGTATGAAAATTGTCACCAGGCGATTGCTTTCAGACCACTGACATTTCATATTGCTTACAAATTAGAACAATTAAATTTAATCTGACAATTTTCAAATAATAAATTAAAAGAATCTTAAAACTTTTACGAATATATATATATATATTTTTTATCGAATATATATATATATTTTATCGGTGTAAGTTTGAATTTGCAAAGTAAAATCAAAAGCTTAAACAAATATTTAATTAATGCATTTCAAACTGGTTAAGAAAATATGGACCATCTAATTATCATTCCATAAATAGAATTTAATATATATATTTATTGCATTCCTAAAAAAGTTAATAATAGATGGAAAGTTGTCCTCTTAACTGGATTCAAATAGACTATAAACAACCTAGAAAGAGATCACATATGGACAACAAGGACATTTACTGATGCAATGAGTTGAAGAGATGCTATAAATCAAAGAATCTGAAAACATCAATAATATTAAATTGATAGTATTGCAGTTGCTTTAGCTTTAATTCACTCTTATGATTAGTTTTAGTGGTCATTTGCTAGCTTTGCATTCATCTGATGGCAAAAACTGTTACTAAAATAATACTGACTTATTAATTTTGAAAAATCTCAAAATGCCAGTATTGTGCAAAGAAATCTACTATAAATGAGTTGACAACTAGCCCACAATGATTGGTAGTTTATTGTTCTCTCCATCTTGTGAGAGTTTTTGAAAGTATTCATTCTTCTGTTTTGATTTCAAAAATGAAAATGTACATTTCTAGTTTGTCAACACGGCTATATTTTTTTTTAAAAAAAATCATTATGTAATAAAAGAGAATAATGTTGTTAGATTCAGATTTTATTAGAAATTATTTAGTTTTAGAAATAGAAACAATGCATTATGCTAGCTAAAATCTGTAAAAAATATTTAAAACACCCCATAGCTATATTGTTTCAACCACATTCCCATTTTAAACAAAGAATAGCCTAAAATTTTGCAGCCCATTGAAAATAAAATTATCTTTAATGTATGCTACAGTACTTTTATATACATTAAAAGTCAAGCCAATTTAAATGAAGAATATAAGAGGATTTCTTTTTCAATGAACTACAAAAATTCAGGCTCATTCTTTATTTAAAGGGGAAGTGTTGCTAAAACAATATAGCTAAGAGATGTTTTAAATATTTTATGCAGATTTCAGATAATGTTATGCAATGTTTATATTTCTTATATTTGAGTTTGGGGACTAAAAATTGTATAGTCTTTCTAAGTATATTTTAAAGTAAATATGTTTATTAATTTGTAATGTATGATTTTTTCATACTTATTTTCACACTCTTTATTTAAATGGGATTGAATTTTAATATACATAAAATCATTGCAGTATTCATTGAAGATATTTTGTTTTTCAATGGGTCAAAAAAATTCAGGCTGTACTTTATTTAAAGGGGAGTGTGGTTAAAACAATATAGCTATGGGGCATTTCAAATATTGTAGTTTTAAAAGAATACACATCAAGAGAAATCAATAACATATACAATGAATTGTAATTGGGTAAAAAAGAACAGATTCATATGGCCATAGCAGTTTGTCATTTTTTAAAAATTATAAATAGAATTTCATTAACTTTTATTAATTAGAATAATAATTCATCCAGGTATTAGAAACTGAATTAAAACAAATTTAATTTCATTAATTTAATATTTTTATTAGTGATGCAATAATCATCCAATATATAAATAAAGGTATTGTTTTTTATAAATCTTATTACATATTTCACTTTAATATGCTTTTATATTTACAAAGTTGAAATACTATTTGTAAAAATAATTTTCATTATACCTTCAAAATTTCTGAAAATATAATAAAAATTAAAATTAAATTTGAGCAAATAAAAAGTTGAAAATTTAATGGCTGAAAACAATGATCACATTTTACATGGCATATTTTTTTGTGACATAAAAATACAAGATCATAAATAATCAAATAGTTGAATGAACATGGGAAATAACAGAATGGGCTTCAACATGAAATCTTTAACTTCCAAAGTTTTCATTCTATAATTATACTAAAAGCACAGAGAGCATTACTAAGTGATAAAAGGTAAGTAATAAAGTAACTTTTTAAATATTAAAAACATCACATTAAAAATGAATTAGTACTAATAAAAACATTACATTTGTAAACGATCATTTTTCAAGGTATCAGAAAAAGTAAATGAGTTACAAAAAAAATGACTAAAAATTATAAATAAAATCAACTTAAAAATATATATAATACAATTCAGAGGTATAAATTCAAAACATATCACTCTTATTATTTGCAAAAACCGTGTACATACATAAACAGTATGAGTATAATATTTTTATTACAATAATTATATATAACAATATCGCATGACTTTATCATGTGCTTTCAAGAGCATGTGATGTGATGTACTGTAGCTTCTCTATGCCCAGAGAAACCTGTTAGCTATTTTATTTTACATTCCCCAGTCTACGTTTTCCCATATTCTGCTCCATCCTATTTCCACAATATAATCTTTGTCAATACTTGCCATATACACTAGAGCCATCTACTGTAAGCTTAAATAAGCAATAGATATTAAAGGGCATAATGCTATAAAATTTATGGTGCCACACTAATTTCTAACTTTTAATTTTGTCAGTGAAGATTAGAATCCAAAGTTGAAATCAATGAATGACCAATTAGTTTTAATAGTATAAGGAATGAAAAGATGACTGTTAGAAGCATAAAAGCATAGTATTCTGGTTTTTACTGACAAAAGCAAAAACTATTTTGGAAATGGTGATTTTATAGCATTATGCCATCTAGTGTCCATTGATTATTCAAGCCCACACTAATTATATGTTAAAAATGATGCTATTAAATATAGTGATTAGGTATTCAGAACTATTCTTTTTCTAATTTTATTTAAAATATTTTACTAATGTTGGCCTTCATTAAACTTATTACTTGTTCAAAACATGTATTTTTTGTGGAATGTTTTATGTACCATTAAGTTCCTGAACAGATAATAAATGAAATATTTATTTTCAGTTTTATTTGCTAAGAGTCATTTTCAGTCTGTAAAAAATTGCATTATAATGTAAAATATTTTAAATTTTAGTTTTTATTTTTAGATGGCAACCAAGATGAAAACCAAAAATTTTCATGATAAGAAATAGATTCATATAAATTTTTTTAAAACAATTAATAACAACAGTAAAGTAAGTTTAAATATTACTGTTTTTTTAACTTCAAGTTGTTCTATATTTTTTCTTATTTATTTTTTGTAAGTGGATAGATATTTCATTTTGTTTTACCTGGCAATAATTTTTGTAAATCTTTGATATTTCATTTTAGTATTTAAAAATTTATTCCATATTAGAATTCAATAAATTGGGCTTAATTTAATAAAAATATAAGTTTATAAATGAAAAACATTTTAAAGATCTTATTTGAAATTTGAAAATATAGAAAAAAAATTTATAAAGTGAAATAAAGTAAAATATATAACAAGAAGAATTATTTTTTTGTTATTGAGTAATTATCATAATGCTATTCAAAACAGTAAATTCTTTCACCTTTCAATGTTTTTACACTTTCATCTACTTGTAAATTGAGTTCATACATCAATATTTTAATATTAAAATCTTTTTTTAAATTATGAATCAATAAATTGGGCTTGATGTGTTAGAAATATAAATTGAAAAAAAAAATTAAAGCCATATTTGAAACTTTTCAAATATAAAACTAAAAATGTGAGAAAATGATTAAAACAATGAGTTTTACTTAATTAGCTCTTTATCATAAATTAATGAAATCTTTGTCAAAGAATTCAATTTTTAAACATGAGTGAACAATTATAAACTTAACAAAAATCTTTGAAATTTTGCTCTAAAAATTAATTTCCATTTGTATTTATTAAAGTGTAACAAAAAGTAAGTAGTTCAGTGTTTCACATCTATTTGATAGAATGTAACAATTGTAATTATTTTAGTTTTTATCATAACTTCAAATTTCTTAATTTTGTATTTTTAAAAATGAAATATATTTTAAAAAAATATAACTGTAGACATGAATATATTTTTTCTTACATAATTATTATAAAAATATTTTGTAAAAGTAATAATAAATCTTTAAATATCCTATGAAATTATACAATATTTTACCATATCACTAAGAAAAATGGAAGGAATTGTTTAGACATTTATTTATATGTTCAAAATCGAAGAATCCATCAATAAGCGATCTATAGAATCTTGTTGGCTCACATTATACTTTGTGAACTATGACATTTTCAGAAATATTTAATCTAATAAATCAATATTAAATTGCAAAATGAATATAATAGTGTCAAAGTAGAAGTAAAAAAAGATTGGAAAAAGTAATTTAAAGTCAAATCATGGCAGCACCATTTGGTATTCTGTAAGACATTGATTATCATTATCATTCTGTTCTAAATTTAAATTATATTTCTAATTATGTAAATATCATAAAAGTTCTGTTCTATTGTCTGTATTTCACTGTTACTCATATTTCTTATATTGTATTTTTAATTATAAAACATATTAAAAAAACAACTGAAAACATAAAATATATATTTTTTAATATTTACTTTACAAATATTTTGTAAAAGTATTTATAAATAATTAAATCATAGATAATAACAAATATTTATAATGAACATTTTTATTTATTATGGAAGCTAAAAATCAAGAAATATTTTGTTTTCAATCACAATTGGGATTTTTATATTTAACGTGAAATAAAAGTATAAGGGGGGGGGGAGATTTCCAGAAATTAATTAAGTCAATCCTTACTGTTTATAACAGTGGATTGTAATTTCTGGATGTCTTTTTGTTTTATTTCAAGTTAAATATGAAAACTCCAATTGTGGTGGATGAAATAAATATTTTCATGATTTTTACTTCCCATGGTAAATAAAAACATTCATTATAAATATTTTTTGTATCTATTATTTTTAATTTTTTAGTAGTATTATATTTTTTACAATTATTGCAAATCATCTTAATTTTTGAAATTAAAATCATGCATATTAAATAAAGATCGTTTACAATATACATTTCAAAAACATATTTAAAAAGTCAACTTTTAGAATAAAAAAAATGCCTTTTTTTAAAATAGTGATACTAAAATACTTTTTAATGTAATGTTTTTTTAAATATATATATACTGCCCTTTCCATGCATCACTAAAAATGTAGCAATCTGCTTAATATTTGAAACTAAAGTCAGCAGATTAAAATCATTTACAATATGATTTGTTTCTTTGAAAAATATTTTTAAAAATTACATATCAAAATAAAAATGTCATGTATTTTTTTAAAAAGAAAACCTTTATAATGAAGTATTGTTTAATTTAAATTTTAAAGAATTGTTAAATATGTTTTACAGTAAAGTTATATATACATATATCACCCTCTCACTCCATTACCAAAAACTTATTGAAGTGATTTTAATGTATTTTAGATTTGATATTGAAATATTTGAAATTTCATTCACCCAGTTCTTTGGATTTAAAAAGTAGATAACCTACCAATAATATTTCAGGGTGATATTGTATTGCCAGTGATTTGTAAATAATGTACCCAAATTTCAACAAATCATATTGGATATATTTATATGTGTTGAACCGATTACTTTTTCCGCTTCAAAAAAATCATTCCTTCTAAAATTAAAACTAAAATGTATATCTATAAAGATTTTAAAAGAGAAGAGAAAATTTTATTTAAAATTTTGTACTAAGTGTACATGCCATAACACATAGACTCTATTATATTTTGAAATTGTAAAAATATTTTGATTTAAAAAAGTTTTGATTGAGATAATTATTTTTGTTTTGTTTTAATCTATTTTAAAAGCAGAGACTCATTTTTAAAAATTTATTACAAGTGGTATTTGAAAAGTAAAAACATAAGATAAAAAATAGCTCTGGTTAAAACTTAATTAAGATCTAGTGAGAGATAAAGAATAACCCTGGTTAAAACTTTTAATTAAGTTCAGGTGGGAGATAAAGACTAGCCCTGGTTAGATTTTTTGATCTGGTGGGAGATAACAATGGTATATAAAAGCTGTTTTTTATTGCATCATATATATTTTATATTTGCTAATCTTTGATAGATATATAAATTATATTTTTGCTAATTGTGGACTGTTGATGTGATATATTTTCTAATTGTGAAGTGAAGTTGGTTAATACAAAAATTATTTTACTGTGAATTGTGAAGTCAAAACTGCTAAGAGAAGATTGAATTGCTGATTACTAACTGCTAAAGAAACTATGCTTAATACTGAAAATAGCTACTATCCATTCATAATGCAAAAACTACCTATCTTGAAGAAATACATTAAAAGTATGCCATGCTAATAACTTTCCAAAATGAACCCAGAGCTCCACAATTGTGACATCAGTAACATGTCTTAATGTACTAGCTTGAAATTGATCCTGAAGATTGCCTTCATACTCCATGACCAAATTAATGGAGATAAAAAATGAAAGTAATGTACTCTTGATGGGACTAAAACCTTGCACACACGACTGGAATAAATCAGATTAAAAAACTGAAGCTGAACATTTTTCTATTTTAACCAGGGCTTAAATCTCTAAATTTTATGCTCAAAGTAAAATAAAATGAACATATGATGGGCTTATTAGTAATAGTTTAGATCTTATTAGTAGTTTTTTTTAAATATTATGTTTAATATCTGTATTTTTATTATGATTCATAAATTATAGATGATTAAATTAATATTTTATTTTTATTGCTTTGTCAGAGAGAGTATTATAAGTGGTATTTTTTTTGTTGGATATTATTATTATTAAAAGCTTTGGCAGATAATATAGTTTTCCTTTTAGATCACCTATCTCCTTTTATTTGAAATTAGTTTATTGTGTGTTTGCATTTTATGGCAGACTGTAGAACTTTTGGCTAGCAATTTATCATTATGTAGTTCTGTTTTTCTTGTAAGCATAGAAATTTTGATTATTTCCTTTTTATTTATTGTATTAAAGATTAAGAAGGTATAATCTTTTCTCTTTGCTTGCACAGAGGTAACCTTAAGGGCCATATTGTAATATGACATCAAGTATTTCGGAGCATATGACATCTTTGTTTTGTCTCATTTTTATAGGATTAAGGAAAGCTCGCTCCATGCTGTTATTAAATCTCTAAAAAAAGAATAGAAATCAAAGAATAGATAAATTGATAGCAGAAGGATCATTATAATCCCCTATAAGTTATGTGAGAAAGCAAAATTATCTGTCAAAGTGTTTGTATAATATTCACTTGCATTCTCTGACAAAGAAGGTTGGGGATTTGGGTCAAACTTATATATCTTCTTTTTTGACTAATATTTTTTCAATTTAATAAAACTTAAAAAATTATTACTAATTATATTTGTTTTTGGCTGACGTTTGTTTCTGTGTTCTGTCCCATAATTGTCTGAACAATGTTTAAGATCTCTTTCTCTCTCTGGGTCTATCTGGCTGCATTTATTTCAAAATGTTAATTATTACTTTAACTTTTATCACCATAAATCAAATTGTCTAGGTTGGCAGTGGTCTAGTGGCACCCTTGGTATTAAAAAGAAGTGGAGTATTCATTACAATATATTAAATCACAATTTTAAAATTTTATTTTAACTTCAATAAAAGTGTTTAAAAATTAACAAACAAGTAAACAACCAACAATCAGAGATTGTAACTTAAATAAAAGTGATTAATAAATTATGTTTGCTGTGATATTACTAACAGTTAGTGCATATACTAACCTGTTTGCTGTGATATTATTAACATTTGTTTGCTGTGATATTACTAACAGTTGGTGCATATACTAACCTGTTTGCTGTGACATTACTAACAGTTGAATGCATTTGGAATATTTAACTAAAAATTAAACTTTTCTAAAGACATTCAACACACATATTAGATGATGGAAATAGTCCAATATAAAAATACAGCTAGAACACCATCATCACAAACCTTCAGAAAAACAACAACAACAAATGGTTTGCTGATCATTAGCAACAATAAGAATGGGAGTTCACAAGAAGTCTTGTAACTGTTCACGCAAAGAATCTACTAATCAGCACTTTAGAATGAATATTCGGCTTTATTGAGAAAATTTTGTTCTGTTGAATAATTTTTTTAAACTTATACATCAATATTATTTTAATTTCACTTTCTACCAACAAATAAATGCAAAATCAACAAAATAGTAATAAAGTAACCACAGGAGAGCAAATGAAAAATTAAAGGACCATCAGTGCTTTGTCTTTATTACTTAATATGTTAAAAGAAGGACAACAAGAAATATTTTATATTGGTAATGTTAAAAATATTTACTACTGTTTGTTTTTTTTAAGTTATTATTTTTAAAGTAATTTTAAATAAAATAATTTTAAAATTATTTTTTGCCATATAAATTAAATAAATAATTTAACTAAGGCTCACACATGCATATAATAAATTGAGCCCTAGATGGAGCTAAATGTACTAAAATAATGGTCATGGCCCATAGGTTAATATTAGAATTTAGTGTTTGTCTCTGATTCAATCGGAGGAAAGTGATCACAATCTATCTTAAAATCTTTAGCAAAATCTGCATTTGTCTATATGAAAACAAACTTATATTTGAATATCATAGAGTGAAAATGATTTATTCTTCACATGCATATGTCATTTCTGTTTATAATAGTATTTTCATAATGCTAATAAGTCTTATAGATTTATTTTATACATTTGAAATATGGATCTTCCTTTTCTCCAACAACATAAGATTAGGTGAGATATTATTTTATATAGCGCTATGTTTTTTATGTAATAATAATATTAGCGATTAAACCAATGCACATGAGCTTTAAACATAAATTATAAATGAATACTCAATTTTTCCAGACACGAGATATAGTATTTTAGAAAATCCATACATAAATGTTTGGGTTGAAAGAATGGGTGGATTCATTCCATTCTTTCTAAAATACTATATTTCGTGTCTGGAAAAATTGAGTATTCATTTATAATTTATTTTTAAAGTGCATGTGCATTGGTTTAATCACTAATATTACTATAAGATTAGGTGCTAAAAAATTTCATTTAAAAATGCTCCATAATTTTCTAAAAATCTGTTAGAAGATAGATTAGATATGTTTTTCAGCTTTCTGGCTGAAATGATAGTGAATCTATAGTTTTAAAGTCTATGATAAAGATAAAAAGCAGAACAAAACTCACTATATATATATTGCCACATACAGCAAGCTACATGCAGTGCTCTCAGATCCAAGGCTCCTCACTGACGAAAGCCGTAAGCCAGAAACTATTCTGAGGATATTGGATGAGTTGGCACTAGATGGGGATTTTATGCACAAGCCTTCTGGCATACACTGATTACTCTAGCTTGCTGTGTGTGGCAATATATATGGTAAGTTTTGCCTGTTTTAACAACAGTTATACACAAGCATAAGAGGAGGTGGTCATGTGATGTTTATTGGCATAAAAGGCAGAACTCAGTCTGGAGATAGGTATATCACCTTATGTCTACTGATTATACAAGATTATAAAAAATGGTTCTACAATAATATGAAGAAAATTTCTCTTAGAAGCATATAAAAATCATGATGTTGTTGATATTAAAAATTATTTACAAAATTAATTTTCTAATTGTAATAATACATATATATTTACAAACAAATATCTCAAAGAGAATAATATTTAAAGGATATAAAAACAATATTTTTCTATGGTGTTTCCGAAATATCTGGACATTTTAATTAAGGGTATAAATAAATAAAGCTACAGTTTATATGATCTAATCTAAATGCAAAAAATTATTTTACATGTATATAAATAGAAACATTTGTAAGATCCATCCAAACAAAAAACATCAGTATTACTTAAAAAATAAAAATTCTATAGAATTTTAGTGGACTAAAGTTTAAAAATGTTATAACACTATATATTACTTCTAAAATAACAATGGTAATTATTGAGTATCTTATAAAATGAATTCCAAGAAACAATAAAAAGCCTAGAAAGTGACTTTTTTCGAACATGAGTTATTGAAGCTATGTATTATGAATCTAAAGTTACAGGGAATCAGTGCAGAAACACTATTGTGTGGTATTCATATATCATTTATGCTTACATAAATAGTTCATAGATGGAGTGCATGAAATAGATTGTTGCTGCTATTAGGTACCAATTAAACATACAAAGCAAAAACTAATCCATGTAACATTTTGATATAAAGTGCAACTCTTTTAGTTCCACATGCTTATATAATATATGAAACAGCAATAAATATAATGTTAAAAGATCGAAAGGCTTAAACCTGTCATAAAACTGAGATGTCTGTAAAAATATAAAAAGTGGCTGCTACATATGTAAGTGTAATAGTTCTTGTTTTTAATCTTAATTCCTCACTGATAAATGCAACAATCAGAAATGAGTCTAGCAAACTGGATATTGTAGCACTGTATTATCTGGTGTTCATTAATTACTCATCCTCACAATAGATGGCTCTAGAGTTGAATGAGAAGAATTGCTCTAAAAGCTGAAAAAGCCATGTGAAGTTATTATTTTTATGGGATAGCTATTATTAAATCCTGATATATTATAAATATAAAATCTTAAAAATGAAAAATAAAATAAAAAATATGAATGATATCAGAGTTTGAATAACCATTGATTTATCAAATACAACTATAAAATCATTACATGAACTTGAATTTTCAAACTGATTTAAAAATCATTTCATCACTAAATGCTAAATGTTTAGTTATTTGCCAATAAGATGAATTCAAAAGTTATAGTAAAAGATCTATAGGATCCAAAAATCATGCTTTTTAATTTATTTGATTGAATTACCAAACTAATGCATAGCAAGATAAAAGTTTATTAGATTTGAATTAATATTATCTTTCTTTTAATTTCATGATATGACAGTTGAGTTAGTGTTAATTTAGAGTGATTTTTTTTTGCTATCTAATCATTTTAAAATATTTTAATAAAAATAGCATTTTCTTAACAATATATATTTTTTAAATTTAATTATTTATTAACAATAAGTATATGCAAATTTTTGTAATTAAATTTTTTTTATGTTGTATCATAGTCCCTTTATATTGATGACATTTTATTCTGTTTTGTCATGAGTATTAAATTTCATGATAGCAAACCAAATAAAATATCTTTTTCAACTTCACATTGACATATCTATACTAAAATGTGTATATATATACTTTCATGGGATTTGGGTTGATGACGTTTACTTCCACTTTGTTTTTTGAATTTAGTGGCAGTTGAGGCAAGTTAAGGAATTAACTGAAAGTACTTCTACAGATTGAAAAACTGCATATAATAGTTAATTACCATTATATTTTTATTTTTATTGTTATTACAATAGTTTTTTAATTAATGGATATTTTATTTGTGTATATAGAGTATATACACATGTAAAAAAGTACAGCAAATACCTAATAAGTCTAATTTATGAGTTGTTTATTTTATCTTAGTATACAATGGCTCTATTTAATTCATGATAAATGCTGTAATTAATTTATTTGAAATTATTGAAGGAGGGGTGGGTGTGTCTTTTATTTTTAAATTTCAAATTCCTTTGTTTATATTGGATTCAGAATTTGGTTTTAGATTTTTTATTAGAACCAGAATCAAGGATTATAAGGAAAGATCAACATTAATTTATGACATGTTACTATATTTAAGTAGTAACTGAAACACAGGCATATTATATACCTGTGTCTATATATGTAATATATAGTAGGGTATATGAGTAGTGTATTTGAATGTAGATAATTTCTATTGACATTTTATTAAAAGTAAATTATTGTTTTTCTATTTTATTGCTTTTCTAAAAATCTTGTAAGCATAGTATTATTAATAAAATACATTTTTATATTATATAGAAAGTAATTATATAAATATACAAAAATTATAAAGAATAAAATTAATGTTTATTTAAATTTTTGGCAGATTTGGGGTTCTTAAATTTTTAACATAGTAAATACTTTTTCAATTTTGTCCATCAATCGGCCAAAAATATTTTTTTCAACATTTTTCAATGAAGCAACTTGTTCATAAGTTCATGTAAAAATAAAAATATTTTATAGCAATGTATATATATATATTATAAAAATTATATATTTATATACATTGAAATGTATAACAGTAATTTTAAAATTAATTATTTAAAAACATTATAAATAAACATTCCTAAAACTTTATTGCTAAACAAATCTGAATAAAGTAATGAATGCTATTTATTACCAGCACATAATCTCAAATTACATAAAAAAAATAATTAATATATATTATCTTTTTATAGTTATTAAATATATTTTAAATAAAACATATATTTAAAGTTTTATCTATTTGCAGCTTACAGCACTTTCTTTATATAATCATCTTTATTTATTTATTTAGCATATGGCTTTAGACAGCTTAACTATTCCCAAGATATCACAAACAAATCTACAGAGATTCCAACCAGAAAATAGATGGACTTTAAATCCTTCAATTCTGCCACTGCAGCCAAAAATCTGAATCATTAATTACATTGTTCATAGTTTATATTCTACCAAATAAATTCCATTTATAAAGCAGATGAGGATAGTGATCTCAGATTTCCTTGAATGTGTTGATGAGACTCCAATTATGTCTAGAAAGGGGAAATTTAGCTGGCTTTATTGTTGGATATAGGTAAAGATTTATTTGAAATCTCTTAAGAACTACTTTTTAAACCATAACTTTCTAATTGCAGATTATTGGGTGAACATTCACAAAGGAATCTTGATTTGAGTCAAGTTTTGTGAAACAATATCTTAAGTTACTGGCAAATCCAATCTGCCTAAAGTATCTTTATATTTTTTTCTGTGAGGTAATTTCTCTTCTGATATCTGGAAGAAGAATATATGAGAGAGCAGGAGGTCATTGCAAAACAATAATTTAGATATATCAGAGTAATATTTAATTGAGTATACAATATTCACCCATGGAATATGCTAAAAAAATTAACTGTAAAGTATTTGCCTCATAACTCTAAGAAATGCCAGCCAGTTTTCCAAGGAGGTTATTCTTATAAATAAATTTTCATCTCACTTTAGACAAATGAGAAAATAAGTTAGGCTATGATAAAAGGTCTCTCCAAATAGCATGGGGTATACATATTTTAGAGGATTATTGCAAAATATTATATTTAGATTATTAAATAATTCTCTATTGTTTAATCGAAAATTGGATACTGTCTTCATTGGACTAGAAATAAGATTCCAGACTTTGAAAAAAAATCCAATTTTTTCATATCGTTATTGGAAAACTTTTGGATTTCAGGGAAGAATCTCTTTTGGGAAGTCAAAGCAATATCATCAGAATATATTAATTTCCTGCCTTCTGTAAATAAAGGAGGTACTTTGCTAAATACAACTTTTTTAAAAATACAAGAAATTCCATCTATTGAGAAAAGTATAATTAAAATTTAAAAAAAATTAATAGAATATTTGTAAAAATCAAGCATCACTAGTAATAATTAGGAAATCTGAAGTATCTCATATATCACTTATGGGCCACAGCAGAATAGAACCTTTTATATTGAGAGGAGTGAAATTTATTGTCACTATTTGCTTGTAGCATTTTGGAATCACATCATTTAAAAATTGCATTGCCAATTTTAAATAAAATTTCTTTAATATTATTTCTAATTATTCATAGCAGAAACTACTAGACACAGAAATTGTGGAAATGGAAAACTGTTGCAATTTGTAATCCAATCTTTTTAAGATACTTACTCTGACAATATATTCCTATTTAGAAATCTTGTGGGTTTTTTTTACTAATTTTGCAATTCAAATTACTGTTAAGAATTAAATAATTAATAAAAGACCAAAATCTTGCTATTAAATTAATAATGATTCAATATCTCACTCCCATTATTTTTATTTTTTAAATTAACACTATATATGATGTAATTAGACAAAGTTATAAGTTTAGATAAATTTACAAAAAATATTTTAAATTTGTTATAGTAATTATAAAATTGCACCAATTTTATAGCTTCAATCTATGTAAAAAGTATATGTACTTAGATTAGTATGCCATTTATATACACACAGTCAGAAGGGATTTGAACTCAAGACTTTCAAGCTTCTTACAGCTATCCACTCTATATTATACAACCAATACACATGACCACATATATGTGAAAAATATTCTTGAAGAGACTGAGTTCAAATTCCTTCTGGTTACCTTGGGTTCAGTATGAACAATGTACTTGTATTTAAATGTTATATATATTAAAATTTACTTTATGCTTAATCATTGATTTTTTTTAAGTTCTTGTCTAAGATTAATCATAGAACTTTAAACTGCAACAAAAAGATTTCAGTTTTTTTGTTGAAATTTATTTTAATCTATGTACAGTTACACAAACTTCACATGGTGTATATCAATAGCTTATGATAAGGTCAAAGGGTTTTAGCACTTGTATGATTATTGGTCAATGTTTAATCTTGTTAGTAAGAAACCTTAGTGTTATGCTTATTTGCTTTTAAATTTATCTATATGAATAAACTGGTTTATATACATATATTTCAAATCTATATTTTGGACAAAAGATAACTGAACCTTGGATACAATTTAAAATTAATGAATTGTTCCATTCCAATCTCATATAGATTTATTATTTTTATTTTATAGTAAAATTTACTACAGAGGTAATGTGACAGCCTTAACATATAAAGAATTTGGGAATGAATTTTAAAGCTGAGTAAAGTTGAAAAGAATACTCATTTTTGGCCAATTAATTCAAATGATAGTGCTAAATTTGCTCAAATATCACTTGACTTTCCCCAAAAACTTGAATATGTAATTCAGTGAAACATTTGATCTATATCAATTATTCTCTTCTGGTTTTTATTATTTATTATTAGAAAAACTAGATGATGATGGTAGTATATATAGGTGAAACATTTTAAAATATATAAATAACAACTATATAACAAAAATATATTGAAGATATATATATATATTTTAATTTATGATTATTATAAAAAAATATTCAGTCTGGATAAAAGCATATCTTGGTTCCATCAGTTAGTCACATGGATGTAGCACAAAATTTGACTGAAAGAATACAGGACTGACTGCTATGAACATTATGAATCAAACAACATTAATTAAAAGACAATAAATTAGAAGTTAAACATTGAAATGAAGAATGCCAAAAAAAAAAAAAAAAACATGTAAATCTGATACATATTTTATTTGGGCAGGATTTAAAATATTTTCTTATATTAAGGTTTTACTTCCCAAAAAATATTTGAAAGATCACATGACTTACAAGCCCCCAAGAGGCAAGTGAAGAACAACAATTTCTATTCATTTGACATAGAAGTTTTTTTTTTTAGTTAAATGAACTTAGAATTGATTAAAAACCTTCATTATTAACTATTAAGCTAAACCATATAGGATTATGTTTATTTAAAACAACTAATGCCCCTTTTATAGTAAATTTTTTGAAGAATAAATAGCTACAATAAAAGTTTTAAATGTAAATAAACTTCAAGATGTTTCAAAAGTTCAGAACTTATGAAAAATGCCCTATCAAGACCATTATTCACATCTCACCTTATCCATCTGAATCAGTCAGAATACAAGTATGGAATATTCCAAGATGAGTAGCAGATATTCTGCTAATTTATATCATAGTATCCATAAAGGATAACTATCAGTAACCAATATAGTTCACGGAAAGTTGGTATTTTAAGCATAATGCTCTGTAGGTCATTTTCAAAATTTTATCCATTACTCAATACCACATCTGCTTAATTAACAAAAAAGTTGAAGTTTATACAGTTGTCACTTGTAAGTCTTTGGAATGAGACATATATTGTTTTTTGATATTCTTGTTTTAATAAACAATTGATAGTCTTTCTGAATTCTAATTTCAATAAGTATACTAATCCATCATCAGTTAATTCTCATGTTAGCTCCTACAGACCCTGCTTTAGAAATCCTTTCTTTAAATCTACCCTAATAGCTCAGCTACTGAATAATGGACTGAATATACGCTGTTATATGTAGGCATTTCTCTTTGATTTTTTTCATAGTATAAGAATTCAGATTTGTTCTTGTTTAGATACATCAAGATGCATAAAATATAAAAATTTTAATTAATTCTAAGACATTGAAACAATAAAATGCTGGTAAAAAAAATAAGTGCAGTTTAAAATTGTCTATTTCACAGTTTTAGGCATCTTAACAAATCAGGTGAAACATTACAAAAAAACAAACAAATTATTTAATTGCATCATCAATAAATAACAGGATTCTAAATTGTGACTGAAGATAGCCCCACGAACAAGAGTCTAGATATGAACTAATAGATTAATTCTAAACATAACTAACTGCAAAACATTAACTTCATAAAGTCTCAATTTCTATAAATAAATCTTACCTATAACATTTCTTGAAAAATAAATCTGATAGATGAACCCATTATTTTGGGTAGACAAAATCAGCTTTCACAATGATCTCAGAGTAAAACATATCTGTCAAATCATTGTGAAAACCAGTTTTGTCTGGATTCTGTAAAGTTTTCCAGCCTTGTCTCTTTATCCTCAATTACCTAAAAACACAAATGAAAATTTCAATGAATTTATGCAACAAAAAATATTATTAGCATAAATACATAATAATGTTTTTAATGAAGTTATATATACAAATCTACATTAATCACATTTCATAATATAAGTTGATAATATACAGTGACTCTTCACTGGTTATGACTAGGTTTATCACAATTTCACATAATCATGATTAATATTTAAAGAACTTTATAATAAGGTTTCAATAGCTTTATGATGTAGAAATTTTATGAAAGCTAAAAAAAAAAAAAATTTAATCTGTTGTAACAAGCTAAAAAAGTTGAGATAATTTAAATGTGATAAACATTTTCCATCAATGTAAGAACAGTGGTAGAGGGTTCCAGTACAGCAGAGTGCTATATTTTCATTACATATTTGCATGCAAATTTGGTAGTACATTTTCTATTACAACAAGATACTAATGTTTACTAAGCATTAAAAACAAAAAGCACTGTATCTGAATTTACAGTTTAATGTAAACTTAGAAGTTATCAAAATTAGTACAAAAATAAGTATTTCCTATCATTTGAAAATGAATACATGAGACCATAATGAGAGTTTATCACAGAATTAAAGATAAATTAAAAAAAAAAACACAAGTTTTTATTAATCCAAAATAAATTCAACAATAAAATTTTACACAGTATTCCTGTCAGTTTTGATTATCTAAAAAAAAAAAAAACTGTTTTATAGGCTGATATTAAAAAGAATCATAATGCAAACAACAGTAAAGATTTTATGAATTTCAAGAAACAATTTCTTTCAGAAAATAACTGGATTTAATACAAATAACAAGAAAAAAACATTTATAAAGAAAACTTATTCTGGTAAAACAAAACTTAAAAAAAAAAAAAGGCAAATAAAGATTATAAGTCATAAATACATTCTTTTCATTAAATAAATATTAAATTTTATATAATGTTTTTCAATTCATATGATTTTATTTATTTCTATAACATATATTTATTTGATTAATACAAATTGTTAAAATATTTATGTCTTCATATAAAGCAATATGTATATTCTCTTTGAACTGTTTTTTAAAAAATACTTTTTATTAAAATGTTTCTTTTTGACAGTTTTGACTGTTCAACAATCTTCTTCAGGTTACTTATTTATTTATACATATATACATAATAATCTTATGTTGATGTTTATAATTGTACCTACAAAAATTTGAGATGGATTTCAGTATGTGGTAAAATGTCAGTTAATAATTTTTTTTTCTTTTTTGTTTGAATTTTGGATGGGGAATACATTAACTTATAAAATACTGAACTGTGTTGCTATGACATCAATAATATTAATATAAAATTGCTTATTATTAATTGTATTGTAAGATTATAAATTGACTTTATTCATTTTTAAAAAGAAAGTAAATATGGAAACAATAAAGCATATAGTTTGAATAAAATTATTATTCTGTCATTATTATTATATTTTTCATTACTGCATTCACAATAGTAAATTATAAATAAATAAGCATTTATTTTTATAGTGCTATTTTTATTTGTATAATATTATACAGGGAAAAACTATATAAAAATATATTTCCAGTATAATATAGTGAGAATAAATTGTTTAATTTATGTAGAATGAAAAATAATATTTATTATATGTAATAATTGTGAAATGATTTTTTTTATGCATTATTGTGTAATAAGATTTTTTATTTATTTATGGAACATTACCAGCAATCACTTAATGAGTGAATATAGAGGATTACTATGGTTACACTAATGTCAATGAAAAAATCTTATAAATAAGACTGACTAGTTTGAACTTTCTCTCTCTCTCTCTCTCTTGTTTTTGCTTTAAATAAAAGCATGTATAAATTTCTTTATGTGATTTTTTAATATTTACCTTAAAAGTATATAATTGACTGAACAAAATAGAGAGGTAAGAAACAATATCATCTGCCCATGAACTGGACAGCATTATTGAGAAAATTTCATAGAAAAATAACAATTTCTTATAAAAGGGGAAAATTATCGAATTGCTTCAGTACGTTGTAAACTATCAGAATATATTTATCTTTACAATGGATGTTACCTATATTTAAAGATGGAATACAAATGTGAGAAGATGTGCAAGAGTCATATTTATCTGCCTATATAATTTTATTAGATCGATTGATCAATTTTTTTAAAGATATGAATCAGTTTAATTTCCCATCATATCATTCTTGATAAAGGTAGCATCTATTCATTCATAATATTTTGCAATAATATTTGTTTATGAAAAGATAATCTCTTCATAGCATCATAAATATAAAGTGATGCTTATGTGTGTAATGTCATATAAACCAAATAATAATTATTTGAAACAATAATTTGGATATATACATAAAACATCAGAATTGATAAAATGTACTTTGAAGTTAAAAGTTTTCATGAATATAATATAATGTCTTTAAAACAACAACTTACTAGTGGTTTGTAGCTTAAAATAGACATCAGAACTGTGATACCATACTGGTAATACAGTATTTAAAGACTTTCATCTAAGTTGTTTATGTAAATTTGTCATTATTATTGATATATATATATATGTTTATCTTCATTTAAAATGTAAAATTATTTATGGATGAATAATATGTAGTTTTAAGTTAATTAGTAATCTATGTACACACCAAAATATAATAGTTACATTTTCCTAAGTTTAAACTTACATCTTGTATTATAATTCACTAAATATCAGCCTTTTACAGCTACTGTACATGCACTTTAATGAGTGTTAAATAATAAATGAATACTTTTCAGTGCCCATACAAGATATAGCATTTAAGAAAGAATATCTTGTATGGGCACTGAAAAGTATTCATTTATTATTTAACACTCATTAAAGCGCATGTACAATAGCTGTAAAAGGCTGATATTTAGTGAATTACAATTATAAACATCGTGCTATAAAAATAGATGATTGTTTATCTTGTATTATAGTAATTGTTATTTCAATATTTAAAAATATTCTTTTTATTTGATTTTAAAATTAACTTCAGGTATATCACTTATATTAAAAATTCAAAGAAGGATTTTATCACAATAAGTATTTATTTTGTTCTTAAATTTTATATTAATAAATAATTAAATTCATCTCTGTATATATATATTTTTATATAAAGTATATAAGAAGATGTATATATTAAACTCTCTTGTACCTTGGAAAGTAGAAACAACCTGCAACATATTTTATGTTACAGAGACATATATGTTTCATATTTGATATTAAATAACTGAATATTAATAGGCAATCATATATTTAAATATGGAATTAATGTTAATTGATGATTTATTGTATATTACATATCGATTGTTTATGATCTATTCATTATAATTGATATTCATTTATTAATAAATTTTAATTTAATTTAAATCAGACAACCTTATATGATTATTGTTCAAATGTGCAATATGAATTCATTAATTAATAACATTTGAGTGAGACAAGATAAACTGTCTATATTGTAAAATTTATTTGCAATAACTATATCACATAATCCAGAAATCAAATCTCAGGATTGATAAGTGTTTATGATTATATATATATACATACTGTATTAAATTCTATAATTATTATCTGATTGGATATAAACTTTATATAGTAACCATAGTCAAATATTTGTGTTTTATCTAAATTATTGTTTGGATAAAGTGTATTAAGTTCATGGTTGGTCAATAAGATCTTAATCTTATTCAACGCTGGTAGTAGTATATTTTGTTCTATAAGTTAGAATAATTTGCTTTAAATATATTTAAATTTATTTGATGTGGATTGTAAATCCAATTAACTATTAAATTTTGATATTCATACTTGATTATAATAAATGCTAATCATTTTTTAATAAGTTTTGATTGTTATAATATACAGTTTTAATAACTTAGTTACAGGAAATTTAAAATAAATTGATATGATTAGTTAATTGTACTTAAATAAATATCCAATAGAAATCTGTTGTTTCTTTTATATACTGGTATGATTGGATATTATAAATTCAAGATTATCGTATAAGTTTATTGATATTACATCATTATGAAGTATTTTATCTTATTATAAATGGTGTGATTAATAATATAGCATGGCAGAGTTAGTATAATTTATTATTTCATTTAATTGGAATTTAAAATTAATTATTGGTTCATATATTTATTTAGATATTATGAATATTGGAAACTTATAAGACATAATCAAGTAGTCATTACAATCATTTGGGAATTATTTTATTTGGATATGAACAATGTTAAATTTTGGTGCAAGTTTATATTATTATAAGGAATGTTTAATTCACTAGGTATATTAGAATTTAATTATTAAATAATTTATTATTATTTTCATTAGATTATAAGTGAAACATATCTTCAACATATATCAGCATTTTGGGACAGTGATATTTGATTTAATTGCTTTATTATTTTAAGTAAGATTTATATTTAGGATATCTAAAATGATAATTTTATTCATTTTCTATTTATTCTAAATGCTGTTTGAATTCATGATGTTATACTAAAGACCATCGTTACTGTTTTGTTTTAGTATAGTTAACAGTCAGATATATGATTACATAAAAGATTATTTTAAATACTGAATGATTATTTATTGATGAGCATTTCTTTAGCTTGGTATATTATATTTATTCTGTTATGAACAATACTATTAATTCACAGGGCATTATAAAATTATTATTATTTTTCTTTGATTTGTATTTTACTCTTACATAAGGTGACCAATGACTAGGCTATATTTTATTCAGACTATAACAGAGATTAGCATATGCATGTATTTATTCTGTTATAAATGGCACCATAGTTTGCAGGGCATAATTAAACAGGATCACTCTATCATGGTCTTGTCATATCCGATCTGTTATAAATGGTTCCCAAATCTGTAGGGCATTATAAGAAGAGTACCTTCATTTTAATCTGTTACAAATGGTGTCTTAAATTTAAGGATGATAATAAAGATTATTTCATCATTGTCTTTCCATGTCAGTTATATCTAAACCAGTAGGGCAACTATTATCCTGTTACAATATATACAGATAGAGATCTTATCTTTCTATAATTGTAGAGTCAAAACTATTCAGAAAGAAATACCTTAATAAAAAGAATAGTTTAAAATGTGCAAAAACAAGCAATGCAAAAACAAAATGACTTAAAATGAATTGAATATCTTAGTTTTTAAATACATTAAGTAGAATAAAATCAATATATTCTTATAATTGCTTAAATAATGGTGTAAATATGAGATTTTTATTAAGCATAGGATTCCATTAAATATTTTTAGCATAATTTCTAGACATTTTGAATTTTTCCAACATTACTTCACATATGATAAACTTTTTTTGAAAACTAATCATGCTGAATAGGAATCCTTGTACTATTTTATCACAATGAATCATATTAATCTCTATTAATTATAATAAACCATAAAAACTTCATAATACAATAATTTCCTCAAAGCACTTCTATTAAGCAATTGTAGATCATTTAAATTATTTTTATTACTCAAAACATATCCGGAATCTGTGTCTAATAATATACTTATTCTGATTGTCTGGAATTTGAACTATCAGAAATAATCTAATTATAAAAGATTTTCAAGAATTAACTTAAGCATAAATTTTTCCCATCACCTCAATAGATTATTTATTTTAATAATTATAATTTAAAAAATTTATTTAGAATATTAAAGTAAAATTACATACATTTAGAAAAAAAATTAATGTAATTATAGAAGATTTGAACGCAGACTTTTAAGCTTCCTTCAGCTATACAATCTATCTCATACAACCAATATCTGTATTTAACATAAAAAAAAATTTAATGTATATCAAATGGTAGAAAATTTATATATGAACAGTTTATCAAAAGAGAGCTGGTAAAAATAATTATGCAATACTTTACTGTAATATTTAAATTCAGTTATAAATTATTTATTTCTTTTCTAACTAATGTAATGAACATATGTGCAGAAAAGGTAGATTTTTAAATATTCTGCTTTATTACTGCCTAGCATGCTTTCAGTATATCATATTCATAGCTTATAGTAATATAAATTTAATGGACTATATATTAATAACTTGGCTGCAGAAAGGAGTTTTGCTATTAACTGAAAGGAGACCCTTTGATTCCTCTTGGAGGCCTTAAAGGAACCGAGCAGGACAAATTCCTAATGTCCACTCCATACGTTCTTGTCGTTGCAGCTGTTATTACTATGTGATTATTCATATAGTATATGAACATGGATGGGCTGCTCACCAACACGCATTAGCCAGCGTGGTGAGTTTATTGGCTTTTTACCTCTGAGTTTAAGATCAAGAAACACCATGGTCTTTCTTCTCAGTGCCTGATAAGGCAGAATGAATGTTTGTGTAAATGATAAATATTTTCCCAATACATATATACAATTATGACAGACAAAATTAAAGCATGGCCCTTATTCCCAGGAGGCTGTAAAGTCACCAACCAAGGCAGCGGTTGGTGGCCGAAGGCGGAGGGTGCTAAGAATCCCCTGATTGCAGACCCAGGCTGCCATTTGATGATGACTTTTTATTTAGGTACTTACAACTGCAGATCACTTTCAAGTGAAGGAAGATTGCAAGAATTAGAAGAAGAACTCTCTTATATTAAATGGGACATTATTGGACTTTGTGAAGTTAGAAGAAAAGGTGAAGAGACAATTGATTTAAAAAGTGGACATATACTCTATTATAAAGGCACAAATATTGGAAATACAAGTGGAGTAGGATTCATTATAAATAAAAAGTGGAAGAACAATATTGTGGAGATTGATGGTGTATCAGACAGAGTGGCAAGATTAGTTATACAACTTAATAGCAGATACCAAATGCAGATAATTCAGGTTTATGCCCCAACAAGTTCTCATAGTGATGAAGTAGTAGAAGATTTTTATATGGATGTACAAAAAGCTTTTGATCAGAGTAAACACCATTTTAAAATTGTTATGGGAGACTTTAATGCTATAATTGGTAAAAAAAAATGAAAGATGAAAGTGCTGTGGGTAATTTTGGTTATGGTAATAGAAATGAGAGAGGACATAGACTTGTGGAGTTTGCAGAAAAAGAAAAACTTTATATTATGAATTCTTTTTTTGAGAAAAATGTTAAAAGGAAATGGACATGGAAGCATCCAAATGAAGGTACAGCAGAATTGGATTATATTTTGACTAACAGGAAATACATATTTCAAGATTGTAATGTTCTTAATAAATTTAACACAGGAAGTGATCATCGGTTAGTAAGGTGTAAGATACGTGTTAATGTAAAACTAGAGAGACAAAAATTATTAAGAAAAACAATATTTACAGTTGATATTCCTAATCTTCAGAAACATTCTAATGAATTTAAATTAGAACTTACAAATCGGTTTCAAGTATTAGTAGATTTTGAACATGATTCAGATTTGAATGAAATTAATATGAAAATAACTGATACACTTTTGAAAACTGCAACAAAGATAGCTGGTAGAAAGAAACAGCAATTGACCAATAAAATTTCTACTGAGACTAGAGAATTTATGAGGAAAAGAAGGAATATGAAGATATACAAAAATGATGCATTAAAAAGAATTGAATATCTCGAATTTTGTAAAATGGTGCGGAAAAGAGTTGAAAATGATATAAGAAAGTATAACTGTGAACTAGCAAGGAAAGCTGTAGAAGAAAATAAAAGTCTTACGAATGTAAAACAACATTTTGGTATTGGTAGAAAATTTATATCTGCAATAAGAAAAAAAGATGGAATTATTACTAAAAGGAAAGATGACATCATGAAATTGGTAGAAGATTTTTATCAAGAATTATATAGTAATAAAGAACAAGTACCTCCTATATCTATTACATCTTCCAAATTGCCCAGAATTTTAAATGAAGAAGTGAGACATGCAATTAAATGTATGAAGAAAGGAAAGGCTCCAGGTAATGATGGAATTATAATTGATATATTAAAAGAAGCAGGTGAAGAAATAGAAAATTTTTTAGCAAAGTTATATACCAAATGTCTAAATGATAAAGATGTACCGGATGATTGGAAGAATGCAGTAATAATATTAATATTTAAAAAAGGTGATAAAGAAGATATTAGAAATTACAGACCTATCAGCCTTTTATCAGTTTTATATAAAATTTTTACCAAGATAATTACTACTCGTCTACAGAGAACATTGGATTTCCACCAACCAAGAGAACAAGCCAGATTTAAAAGTGGTTTTAGTACAGTAGATCATATCCAGGTATTGAGAGAAGTTATAGAAAGGACAAATGAATATGAGTTGCCATTATGCTTAGGATTTGTAGATTATGAAAAGGCATTTGATTCTATAAACTTTCTTCAGTGATTAAAGCATTAGATCATCAAGGTATAGATCCAGGATATTGTCATATTTTAAAAAATATTTATAAAAATGCAACAGCAACAATTAGATTACATAATGACACTGGAATAATCAACATTGAGAAAGGTGTAAGACAAGGTGACTCCATATCTCCAAAACTTTTTACAGCAGTGCTGCATGAAGTATTTTGTGGATTAAAATGGGAAACTAAAGGAGTGAAAGTAAATGGTGATTATTTAAGTCATTTAGATTTCGCAGATGATGTAGTTGTTTTTGCAAATAATGCTTCAGATCTGCAGGAAATGTTGCAGGAATTATCAGATGAAAGTAGGAAAGTAGGACTAAAGATAAATGTTAAAAAGACTAAAGTAATGTTTAATCGATTTGCTCAAAATATGAAAATAAAGATTGATTATGATGAATTAGAAGAAGTTAATAGTTACAAATACCTTGGTCAGATTATTAATACAGATGGAAACATAATGGAGGAAATTAATCATAGAATTAAACTTGGTTGGAGTGCTTTTGGTAGAAATAACTTGATACTAAAAGGAAATATGCCTATGTGTTTGAAAAGGAAGGTTTTTAACAAATGTGTTTTACCAGTTCTTACTTATGGATCTGAGACTTGGACACTTAATAGAAGAGCAATTCAGAGACTTCAGACCACTCAAAGAAGTATGGAGAGATGTATGTTGGGAATAACAAGAAAAGATCATAAACGCAATGTATGGGTAAGAGAACAAACAGGTGTTACTGACCTCATTGAAAAAATTAAAAGATTGAAGTGGAGTTGGGCTGGACATATTGTTAGAAGAGATGATAATAGATGGACAATTGAAATTTTAAACTGGATTCCAAGAGATTATAAAAGACCCAGAAAGAGACCACATGTGAGATGGATGGATGAAATAAGAAAGTGTGCAGGGGTGATGTGGAGAAGAGAAGCTAAAGATCGGAGAAGATGGATTAAACTTGGAGAGACCTTCATCCTGCAGTGGATTGATAATGGTTGATAATGATGATGATGATATTAATAACTTAAAATAAATAAAGTATTAAAATGATGAAAAAAATTAAAAAAAAATTCTTAATTTTATATATCACCAAATAATATGTATTAAACATATTTTTTTTTTTAATATTTTGTTTGAAAACTACATGTAGATAGAGAAAACATATTATTGCTTTACTTTAACATAAGCAGATTTCAAATGGTTGATGACAAAGTATAGGGAAATAGGAAAAGGAATAACTTTTATATAAAACATTCATACAAATTATACAAACGAAAAAAGTCATTTGCCTGAAATTTGTGATGATGCTATATTAGATGTGATATGTTGACTATTTCCATCATCTATCAGTAAATGTTGAATGTATAGGAAATTTTAAACTTTATTTACACTAACCTGGGTTGTCTATTTGTGTGTTGTTATTATTAACAAAGTGTTTGTATTTGAAGTTTAAATAAAATTTAAAATTTTCTATACATTCAACATTTACTATAGATGATGGAAATAGTCCAACATATTATCACAGAAAAAAGACCTAGTTTTACTATGTGCTTTAATTACTCAATTTTTTATTCTCTTGCTTTGAAGATAATTTATCCTACTTTCATTAAGTTCTTGGGATAGTTAACAAGTCTTTGAAAGGTCAACAGAATGGCAATCCTTTAGAAATAACATTCATCAAAAGTCAAACATTACTGACAATAAATACTTGTATTACAATTGTAGGAAAAAGATTTTTTACAATTTTCACTATTTTATAGTATTATTAGATATATATATATAAAGTTTTATTATCCTACTAAAAAAAAATAAAATTGGCCAGGAGGGGAGGGGGCATTAGAGCAGCAGGTGGATAACTTTTTTTTTTTAGAAAAAAGATTGATAACTAAGCCATTCCACTGACAATCCAGAGATTATCTGAGGTGTGTCAAATTGCGATTTTCTTTATAATAAAATTTTTTATTTAGAAAATATATTTTATTCCAAAACATGCAAAATTCTCCATATAGTAGTGCCACTCAGTGCAACCCAGAGTAACAATGGATGCCAGAAGGCTTGTGCATAACATCCCTATCTAGTGCCTACTTATCCAATATCCCCAGACTAGTTTCTGACTTGTGGCCTTCATCAGTGAGGAGCTTTGGTTAGTGATCATGTGATATATTTTATCTAAAATATAATGTTTTTAGTACTACAATAAAAATTATATTGTATTTTATAAAAAATATTTTTCAAAAAGCTTTAAGGCAAACAAAATTTAGTAGTAATACTGTATTTCCCCCCAAAATAAGAACTAACCAGAAAATAAGCCTTAGCATGTTTCTTCAGGATGCTTATAATATAGGCTCTATCCCAAATATAAGCCCTAGTTAAGATCGCTGTTCCATTGAAACATAGGATGCATGTATTGAATTATAAAGTAATAAATATAAATAAACAGTATTATTGATATTGAAGCTTTAAATAAATGGTAATATAAATGATATGCTTCTTTTGTACTTTCCTGTCAATCATTTTTGACAAACATAATTTTATCTATATAGAGAGACAGTTTACCTATTACAAGTCAGTATTGAATAATTTATAATTTCATTTATATAGTTTTGGGTACATATTTTCATTTATGTATTTTTAGTACATATTTTACTCATTACATACATTTAAAATGCTTGATTTAGTTTTAGAGTTTCATCATCTTAGCTTTTATATATTCAAGATATAAAAAAAAATAGTTTGATTTGTTAAACATTTATTTTTACTCCTAAAAGATTATTAAAGTAACAGAATATATTTTAATAATAAAAGTTTAATTTAAATCGTATATCTTTCTTCTAAAGAAAAGTTTTTAAAAAGAATACCCTAGCAGAGCTAGTACAAATAATTTGGAAAGTGTTTACAATCTGCATACTTATATGAAATGCTGTAATTCGATGTACGATATGTTTTTAATGAACATACTTAATATGCATGTGTGAAATACAGAAACATTTTCTGAATTTTTGTGCTTACATTTTTTGCTGCTTTTATGTAAATGAACCATTCTTAACTGCAATCACTTTTATTACCATTCCTGTCTTGCAAGTCTTCAATTAACACTTGAGTTAATGGTAAACCTAAATGAAATAATATTGTGATCACTAGATAAGTATGAGTAAAAAAAGAAAAAGCTATTTCAGTGAGTACAACAAAAAAAGTGTGGAGGAGGGAGGCTCTCAGGGTAAAAATCTTATAGATTTCTGTAAATAAAAGAAGTACTTGAATAAATATACATTTTTGTACTTGGAATACATGAAAAAATAAGACATCCCCTGAAAATAAGCCCTATGATATCTTTTGGAGCAAAAATTAATATAAGACCTGGTCTTATTTTCAGGGAAACATGGTAGATGAAACAAAGTATGACCTACATCTAATCCATTTGAATTTCTCCATAGTATCATGAAGATAATTTATATAATGAATATGCTCTCTCCTCTTTTATGAAAATCATCTTTAAGTTTACAATGAAATACTTTTTTTTTTTGGAAAGTTTTCTATTGTTTGTTTTACATGAACAATCCAGTAATGATTTGTCTTTCTAATATTAGATTGTAAAGCATTTTATCCAGTAAGCTGAAAAATATACTGATTGTTCCTTTGATTTTTTGTCATGTTTTAAAAATTTTCCAGAGCATTCTTAAATATAATTTTATTAATAACTTTATGATATACCAATAGGAATTTCATATCTCAATTCCATACGATAAGTAGGACAAAATAACAGTAACTGCATATAACTATTTAAAAGTAGCCATACCATTTTGGTATACCCATTTAACTTAGCAATGGTAACTGCATTATCACGTTAAGGTGAGAGTTCAAGTTGAACATTCAAATCCACTTTAAATATTTAAAATGATTCATATTCTCAAATTGAGAACTATTTAAGCTAAATTTGCCAAAAAAAAAACTAATTTTATCATAAATTTTGTGAACAATAATTCATAAAACAAAGAATTGTATAGTTACATTCAAAACATCACTCTGTAGATCATCTTTTTAAATGGCAAGAATGGCATAATCATTTGAATACTAATAATTTAGAAACCAAGAAGATAAAGTTTTCATTTGCACACATTGAAAAACGTTTAATTTGATAACAATAGAAGTTTATGATGATTACATGATGTAAATTTTATTCTACATATTCAATCCCCCCCCCCCTCCCATTTATAGATTGTTTTATTTACAAATGTTGAAAGACTTTCAAGTCAATTCCAAAATAATTACTAAAAGTGGTGGTTGTAATTTTTTTTTAAATCTAGTTCAAACTATTATTTAATTCAAGGTTTTCCCTTTTGAATTTGAAATAAACAAGTTTTATAATATACATTCAGGTCTTATAAATTGCTTTTTTTTTTTTTTTTCCATATGTCATAGCATCTGCCGGGACGCGAACCCACACCCGTCTGCAACCAACTACTTGTTTGCATGGCGGCTGCGATACCTCTCGGCTAACAACGCAAGACATAAATTGCTTTTATTTACAAATACTGAAAGATTTTCAGTTTGATTACAATTGAAATTAATGATGATATATGATAAATTTATTCAGATCTTTTCTTCCTCAATTATGGGTTGTTGAATTAGACCCAAACATATAACACAAGCTCTTTAAAAATTTATAAGCAAAACAATAAATTTTTGAACTAAAACTTAGTACACATTTTTTAAAAGCTAATATATATTACCTTTTAAAAAAAATGTGTATAAAATAAATTCATAAAGTAAGAAAACTTTTTGTTTGTTTATTTTGGGCTTTATGGTAGATTCCTGTCAACTTAATCGTAGCTTCATCATCCATAGAAATAGGACATCTGTGCCAGCCATCATGAAGACAATATTGCATTGCAATCATATTCTTCTAATCAGTCGAGTTTTTTCCAGATAACTAACAGAGTAATTTGGGGTTTTTATCTTCCAGATAATAATAGTTTGATAGCCATTTACCAATTAAAATTAGATGGATAGCTGAGTTATTTGTAGGTAAAATTACTTTAAAAAAATCGTAAGCCCATTTTAGTGGTCAGAAAAAAAATTCCAAGGTAATGACTGATCATGAAAATGACAAATGAACACATAAACCACTACCATGAGACCATGATAATGTAACAAATAAATAACACATAAAGAGTGATGAACAATACATTACCATAGTTCCACAGTACCTGTAATATTTCTTTGAGAGATGTATGTAAAATATATTAAATTCATTTCAATATTTATAACTAATATATTTGCACAGTCGTATTAGAATTTTAACTTGTTTCTTAAAATAATTCCTTCCCTGAAATAGATTTTAGCAAAATTAATGTCTGCATTTTATATGCCAGGAATTATTCTTTTATGCTTGTATATATATATACACACAAAAACATTTAATTTAAAAAACAAAATTTGTCCAAAAAATTGTAAAACAATACATTTAAAATGAATTTATTAAAGTGCCTTTTCATGTCAAAATAAGCATATTTTCATTAAAGTCCAGACATAGATGACAAATACATCTCAACATTTATTATACAATGGACTAGTTATGTCTATTAGATCATATAACCAGACAAGTAAAAATAAGTTGTCACTTTCTAAAATTATGTCAAAATTTTGTGTTCTCTATAAATTCTGTATTCCTTTGGAAAACATAGTATTGAATGACATTTTTTTAAAAAAAGTAAGCTTAGTCATTTTAAATTCTGGTTTAGAAAAATTTGCATTATAAAATTAACAATTAAACAATGTCATAAAAAAAAACGATGATATAAGGATGAATGAGTATAATTTAGAAAAACCTTATGGCACAGTGTTTATTACATCTGCTGATTATGTCCACAACCTGGGGCTAAAATATGGACTACTTAAATTTTATTCAATCTATAAATAGATTTTTAAGAATGCTGTTTCAAATTGAAGTCACTTATTTTGGACAGCAATCCATGCAGCAGTGGTGCAATAATTGGGCTTCTGATTTTAAATAAATCTAGATTAGTCAGGTGAAGATCACTAAATTGTGGGAACGTTTTATATATTTACTTATAGTGAGCCCATGGATACTTTTATTTTAGTATAATTTATAAAACAAAAAAAATCCATTGTAGTAATTTATCTGCTGAACAATAGTCATCAATTTGTATTGGTAAGACACTATATCCAACACAGAGTTTGTTGATGGATACTAGCCTACGTTTTGAGTCTAAGTCACTTGGATAAAATTTTGGCAACTTATAATACTAATCATCTCATGATTTTTGCAATTTACATTTAACTAATCTAATTAAAATCAGTACTTTCTATCAGAAGAAAATAAATCCATGGAGGTCTGGCATAACAGTAGTGACACTACTTTATTCATACATTTTGACTTCTATAATGGAAAAAAAATATCGCCAATATGTAAAACTAATAATTGAAATACCATTCTAATATTAAAAATTACACTTCAAGATTATTTTTATTAATTTTAATATTTATGCTGCTTATATATTTTTTATGATGTTATATAAATTGGATTCATACATTAAAAGTATTTTTTTTATTTTAAATTTCAAGACAGATGGAGTCATTATTCAATAAAGCACCAATAACAAATAATAATACTTGATTGTCATCATCATATGTCAGTACTTGACATTTCTTGAGCACAGTTTATTCTAGAAATTCAATATTTAAAACTGCATCATAAACTTTAATAAGACATTTATATCATTAAGATGCACTATTTATTAAATTGTAATTTTAATATGTAAAATATGTCTTGGCAATGTGGCTGAAATCTTTTGTATAATTCCAGGATTTTTTGACTAATCAGTCCAATGATTTCCCAGCACTAGTCAATCCTGCCAATAAAAAAATTATTTGCAGACTATTAAAGTGAAGAAATATTTTGCTCTGTAAATTAAAATATAACATTCATTCCATTGGTTGCAATCTCCAATATAAAATCTTGAGCATATAGAAAGAAATGGTCATTTTTCTTTATGTAAAAAGTTGATTTGAATTTTTAAAAACCAGATGGCAGTTCAACTGGATTATATTGCAGAACTCAGAGGTCATCTTTCCAGCATTTACATATTTTCCAGAATTATAATATTCTGCCATTATAATCTTTTCTAATGGTAATATGGTACAATCTTCACTAATTTTGAAAAGATGCCATAAAATAGAGGTCACATTTTAATGATGTGGGCAACTAAAACTCACAATTTAAAATTGAAATGGTAAAGAAAACTGTGTCAATAGCTGGCTAGCAATGCTGAACAATTATTATGAAATTTCATATTTACATACTTTTTAAGATGGAGCTTATGGGTATAAAACTATAATAAATAAAATCTTAAGAAATAAAACAAAATTTTTAATTCACATTTTATATTTTGTTGATAAGACAGTATGTAGAAATTAAAATCTATCAAGATTCTGGTAAGTCTCTTCATTTAACAGCAGAAATTCACTTATACCATTCTTCTTCAGAGTGACTTATGTAAGATGAATATAGAACAAAGAGATCAGATTCTGTGTATTGCTTTCCTTGAGTAAAGAACTTTGTTTTGCATGTCCATATTTTCCAGCTAGTTTTATTCCTAATATAGAATAAAACTCATATTTTGAAATTTTCAAATACCTATAGGTTTTGAACCTAACAATAATTAGTGATTTTAATTATCTAGTTATCTTTATAAATATTTATTGTATATTTTGTGAAAGCAGAAAGCATATAACTGATTTTTTTTTATTTGTTAATCTTCTTTGCTTTTTAAAAACCACTAGAAACAACAGGATAAAGTATATTAGGTTGATAATAATGATAAACAAATAGAAAAAATAAAGTAATAATATTGTGAAAGATCCTATACATGTTTCTGATTTTTCTGACTATAGAGTATCATTTTATTAAAATCAGATTAGTAAGAAGTTATTGATGTCACCATAAAGAATAATCTGAAGTTGAAAAAATCATCATTAGAATATGAAATATGCTATTGTAGTTTAAGAATGGGTTGATGCAACAAAGATAGAAATTGATTGCTTATACAATAATATCATAAAAATTAGTTAGATAAAATAAATTAAACTGGAAACATTTACATCAGATAATATTAACTTATGTGCATTTCAGAATCAAAAAGTATATTGCAAATATTATTAATAAATGATTGACTAATATTAATTCAATTTGGTGGATAGCAGGAACTTCAATGTTTTATAATAAGTTTCAAGTAGAAATCAACAAAACTTGCAGAGAAGACATAATTCTAATGAACAGTAACTGGAATTATAAAGTTACATAGTAAACGGTCAGTAGAAGTTATGGGGTTCAAAGCAGAAAACGTGTAATTCAGTGACTTCTGAATTAAGCAATACATTTTGAATATTCAAATGTGTAAATATATCATAATTCATTCAGAATCTTGTATATAATCTTGAGTATAGTTTTCATTTTAGAAATAATGTGAGAAATTGATTTGTTTGATAAAATGCTGTATAACATTTACCCACAAATAAAATGAATAAAAAGAAAAAATTGAAAACAATAACATTCATAGAAAAATACTAATTAAAGAAAAAGAAATTAGAATAAAAAATGATTGTAATCTAATGAGGGAACTGAATCAAACATTAAAAAAAAAAAAACTAATCAGAAAAGAAAAAGATAAATTACAGATATTGTTATAATATTTTTACAATGGCAATTAAAATAGAAACAAATTGGAATAAATAAAATAGACCATTTTGAAGATTTGTAAAATGAAAATAAATTCTATCATGAATGTGTTTAACAATTAAAACCATAAAGATAAATCCTTAATGAAAAAATATAGAGAAAAACTATGCTTCAAAAACACTAAGTAGCCCAACTTTAAAACAGACTTCAATAATAATTACCAAAAGAAAGGGCCATAATAGAAATTGATAACATTGCACAAGAAGTTTGAAAAAAAACTGAAGAAAATTCTATAAACCTGCTTCCCTATGCATTCCAATTAGTAGAGAGAACAATCTCATAATCTAAAACTAAAAGAAATCAACTTTCATATTTTTATCAAAGAAAAAAATTTTGAATAGAGTATAAAAAATATCAAGCCTTCTTCTTTACTTCATATATAAGTAAAACAATATTCAACATATGTTGAGAACTTTCATTGAAAATAAACTGTAAGATTTCAGAAAAGAATGATAAATAGCAGCAGCATTACTTTAAAAAAAGACTGAATATCAGAAAAAAGTAAATTCTTTTGACTGTAGCAAAAGCTTTGACTGAGTTGTTAAGCTATTACATATTTATAGAAAGATTAGTGTATCAGACCATCTTATTATTCTTTAAAACAAATCTATATAAACCAGCAGAAAATAAGTATAACAGAATATAGTGAAACAAACTGATTGCAAGAAAGTTATTCAAAGCTTCATATTGCTACTCTTACTGTATTCACCCTGTGATCCTACTTATAAAATGATAAAATCAGATTGGTAAATAATAAATGGAAAATAAGCATTAATAGAAAAAAAACACCCCGAAACAGACATATAAATATTATTAAAGAATAGGATGAAAATATGAGATTATAACCATATAGGAAGAAGATACAGAAATTGTCACCAATTTTCTCTTCCCTGGATAATCCATTGATAATAAATGCAATAAAGAGATTTGTTGCAGGTTCATACTGGAAAGTTCAAACTGAATTGAAACATCATCAAGATACTGAGTAAAGGCAAGGAAGTCTGCCTGGAAGTCTAATCTGGATCAAAAAACTAGAAAAGATCTTTAGACAAAAGATATATTAACTAATATAAAAACTGTGGGAATCATGAATATAAAAAATAGGACACAAAAGGTAATGATATTTCTGAAATATGTTATTTGCAAATATGATTGAAAATATAGCGAGTTAAAAAACAAAAAATAAATGAAAAGTCATATGTTAGTTATATTAAGAGAAGATTTAATTCTCGGACAAATGCTTAAAAAGATTAAAAGTGAAAGGATTGCTAATCAAAAGATGAATGAATTCTATAATCTCCAAACAGATACTACATTACTCTTAACAAAATGCCATATATGTGATTTATCTAGACCAATGATTAATTATGGTAAAGTTTATATACAACACACAAAAGGAATAGATTCCATTAAAAATAATGATGATGATATTGTGTCAGGGATAAAAGTTGATGAATATATCTATAATAATATAAAAAGAAAATTTGGCGAAGTCAAATGGTCTATGCAGGATTATAAAAGTGAAGTGTTGGAAGCTACAAAAGATTACATCACGAGGCAAGAAATAAGAGAAGAAATATTAAGATTAAAAAAATAATTACTAATGCTAATGATTCAATTCCAGCTAATATTTATAAACTAATAGATTATGCTCTAATAGAGCCAATGTGGAAGTTTTTCAATCAAATGTGCTGTCAAAAGATAAAATGGCCATACATTAATGATAGGGTTTTGTTTAGTATTAAAAAGGCTAAAGTAAAATAGACACCAACATTAGAAGAGTTAAGACATATATCAATAGAAGACATAGACTCAAAGATACTAGCAAGGATACTATTGAAGAGACTTCATTCTTTGGTTTTTTCTAAGATTTCGAAGTCACATCATGCAGTCAAGGGTAGACACGCTATCAATGTAGCAATGAAAATTCAAGAAGCTGTGAAATATGCCAAAGAGCTGGGATTGACTCAGTATTATGCTGTGAAGATTGACTTTAGATCAGCCTTTGATTTGGTGAATTGGTCCTATTTGATAAATAATTTATCGGAATTAATACCTGAACATGGTATGTTGATAAACGCAATTAAAAACTACATTAGTAATAACAGGATTTCAATTAAAAATTATATGAGACAATCTGATTTCTTTATACCAAACAAAGGGATTCCCCATGGGCTTTTTGCAATATATATAGATCCTCTAGTAAAAGATATAGAAGGTAAGGTTACAGGTATATATTTACCGCATCTTGGTGTGAAGGTAGGAGTTGTTGCCTTTATTGATGGATCTTCTGTTCAACTGGCAAAATCTGCAGCATGGCAATTGGCCACAGGGAAAAAAATGCCCTGTGAATTCCTTGCCACACCAACAGATTTTCTAGGAATACCATTATATAACTCAAAGACCTCAATTAACAGAATATTTAAATAAATTAATTAAAGAAAAGATAGCCACAAGGATAAACAATTTCTCGTCATTAAAACTTTATGAAGTTACAAGGGCTAGAGTATTTAATGCTATAACAATACCGAAGAAAATTATGGTCAAATATGGTGTGGATGTATGCCGATACTATGTGAAGTGTGGGATTGATAATCTAAATCAAAATGTTTATAGAAAACCTGGATATATAGTGATATTCTATGCATTTGCATAGGGTAGTGTTTTTAAAGTAGAGTGAAATAATTATTATATATATCTTATAGTTAAACCATGTGGTTTATTTGTAAAAAGTGTATATAAAATTTGTGTTATTAATAAAGAATATACTTTAAATAAATAAATAATAGTCATATTTAAAAAAAAATTCTTCAGTATTTTCTTGGACTTTTACATACATATAACGGAAAGTCATGTGTCAGCTCAAAAATAATAATTAATTCAGTTATAATGTTGGTTATTTTATGCATAACTAAAATCTAAAAACTTTTTAAATTTTTTTTGGGTGTAAATTCAGCAAATGATAAACTTAAATGTTTAAATAAATTTATTAATTAAGTTCAAAATCGTGTAGGCAACATGTAGGAACACTGAATAAATATTAAATCAATACTAAGGAGAATTTTCTGAGAAATATCAGCAGTAAAAAATATAATCTCACTTTTTAAAAATTGCTCACAAAGACTCAATAAATAATTAAGAACTTCATTACAATTGGAATATTACCATATTGAAAATAAAAGCATTTTATAACAAACATTATGTGAGCAATGGGTTGAGACTTTCTTCCAAAATATTTAGAATTTCCAGCTAAGATGAAATAAAAATATGTGATGAAATAAAAATATTATATGGTTTGCCTATATTTTAACAGTTCCTATATGTGTTTCACAGAAAGCAATATGGCAATATCCTTTTATTGACAATGAAAAATACAAATCATTTTGATGGTAACATAAAATTGTTAATAGTAATTTGTAATTATAAATTTTATTAAACGCACATTATTATATTAAGTAATATTTACTAAGGCTGTAACCTTTAGGAATAAGCATCTGAAAAATTCGAAGGTAGGGACCTTATTCCTAAAGGTTACAGCCTTAGTAAATATTACTTAATATAATAATGTGCGTTTAATAAAATTTATAATTACAACTTTAAATTATCGTAATAGATTTCTTACTATAAGATCTTTCCATTGACTCCTTGTAAATCGTAAGATTTCGTGAGTATTAATGTATAATAAGAATTGTGGACTTAATTAGTGAAGTATTGAATAGCTTCACACTCTTAGATCTAACCACTTCAGCTTCACCTATTCATATATAAAAGTAGGTTGAAGTAAAGAAGGTTTCCCTCTTTTCTTCATAGAGTAAGCTTGTGGCTTAGACCTGTAGAGGTCCCTACCTTCGAATTTTTCAGACGCTTATTCCTAAAGGTTACAGCCTTAGTAAATATTATTATTAACAGTAATTTAAAAATTGTATGAGAATTTTCCAGCATGGATTGTTTTAGTGAATACTGGAGTAATGAATAGAGTTGATCCTGGATAATTTGTTTTATCTGAAATATTGCACTTTTAACGATAATTTTTTAAATAGTAGTCAGTTTCTATTAATAAGTCATGATTTTCAATGACAGACAGTTCTAGCATAACGGTAGAGTATGGAACTTAACGGTTCTGGTATTTAAGATTCTGGTGTTACGGTTAATCTTTAAACAAACCTAAACTTTCGGTCAGATCTTTTTAAATTTCCTTCATATGTAGAAAGAAAGAAAAAAATGTATGTTGATAACTAATGGAAATTCTGACTGTATGATGCCAAAAATATAAGCTATGTTACTAGGTGAGCCTTACTGTGCCCAATTCTTGAAACATATATATAACATCTTTCTATTCCTACTTTCAGAATTAGTTTTTAATATATAAATACGACAAAATTATTAAACAAAAATGTGGCGGGGGCGGGAGTACGGTTTGCTCATTATGTCAAACAGCCACAATAAAGTATTTTAAATAGTAGCGACATTTTAAATTTTTCAAAGATTTCTAACTTATATTAATTATGTGTGTGCGTAAAGAACATATGACAGGACTTTAAAAAACATTTCCTTTAAAATCTTTATATAAAAAGTGTCAAGTTCTTCCCCCTTCTCTGTATACAGTCATAAAGGAGCCTTACTGGTCTAAATACACATATCTTTGAGTTAATGGTAATACTTAATGGGAACAATAGCACAACCTTAATGAGAAAGCGCTGCAGTGTTAGTTAAACCCTAAACTTCCAATTTTATAAGAGATTCAATCTTAAAGAACTTGAAATAAAAGAGATTTTCTGGTTGGTTGCTAGTGCTTATAAAGAAAGCATCTAATTACTCCACTATAAATTTTTTTTTAAAATTTTAAACATGGGTTAACAGATACTTTTTAGAACCAGACAGCAGTTTAATGTTTTTTTTACTATCTTTATTAAATTTTAATTAAAGAAAAAATAGCTAAAAGTTTTGAGAAATAAAAAAGAATCAAATTAGCGAGCAGTGAAAACGCAATATTTATTTTCTTAAGATCTTTAGTAGTTAATACATTTAATTAACAGTTGAAATATTGGCCTTAATTTTCTTAAGAAATTTAGCTATGCATATAAGTACTGCATAACTTTGCTTATTTATCCATGAATCACTTCTATTACATATATAAATACACACATTTATATTCTTATTTATTTGCTTGGTTGTCCGGAACTTATATTTATAATTTTCCCCATTATTGGCTGTAGCATAGCGTCTTAATGATTTAAACACGTCATTAAAATTTGTGATGCAATTCTATATATTAAAATTCTAAATAAAAGAATGGAAAACAGCAACTAACTACACTAATACTGATTAAGTTATATCACTTAATTATAATATATATATATATATCATATTGCCTAATTATCTCATGCAGCCTTTAAGCAAAAACTTGACATTCATAACTAGATTCGGTAACTTATTTATACGTCTATGCAAAACATGTGCTCGGAGAAAACGATATCACATATAGCTTGCATGGATACATACACACACGTACAATAGATACTTTCTATACGGAATATAACTTTTTTTATATACTTTTCAAAACATGGATTCTTTACACCAGATATAATTTAATTCTTTTTATTTTTATTTGGAATTACAGCATAATTATTTAAATAAAAGTTAATATGAATGCCCACTGGACCATAACGTAGAATTCAGTTTAAATACAACGAATGTTGAAAAAAATGTTTCATATTACAAAGAAGTTTAGGATATTTTCATTCAGATAATCAGTCAAAAAACAACGCAGCTATATAGTGATGAGTGATCAATAACTATAACTAGATAGAGGGTGTAGATCCCAAATAAATCTGTAGTACTGATAACAATTAAAACAAAAAATAGTTACTAGTAGAGGAGCTATCAGGCTATAATGGGTACTAAGCTTATGATTTCAACTTAATTTTTTAAATACAAAACATTATAAATTGATTTTTGAATACAGTCTAAATTCCAAAAATTTTAAATGTTCATGTTTATACCTTATGTTGTGCTGACATAGGGAATTAGTATTCAAATGGAAGCAGAGTTATACTTTCCTTACTTAAGCAAGCTCTCAATTCAGTTATTAATTTAAAAGCCCTAAATAATGAACTTTATTTTAAAGAAACCCCTTTTACTGACAGTTTTTGACTTATGCAATTAATTTTTTACACAATTTTTTATGAAAGTTAATTTTTCTATATCTTGAATTTGTCTCTACCAGTATCTAACATTATAATTTTATGAAAAGTTAAATATTCTTTAAATTATAGAAAAACAACTACCAATTGCAACAAGTCTAGAATCCATCAGAATACTTTCCCTTTAGATTTTTAATTAAACAAATTTCCAGAATTTTTTTGCATTACTATTAAACTTAAAATATGTAGCATTAACTTATTTTAATTAAGTTGTATAGTTGCCATAGTGCATTGATGGTGTTTCTTTATTTTCAGCATTTTTTCACTCTATTGTAGCTATTTATGTCACTATTTTCTTGGTTTTGCATACATTTGAAAATTGATACTAAAATTAAAGTATATATTGATTTATTAGTTCAAAAACATATCTGTGGATGTCTGTATTCTACAAAGAAAATTATTATAACTGAACTGGTTATCTCATTGATTGGTAGATTCCTTGATCTTAGGTTACAGAAGCATTTATTAGACTACCTGTAATTCCCCTCCACTGTTATAAGCAATGGGCAAAAAATATATACACATTTTCCATAGTTAATTTATTTAAATATTTGTGATCACTTTTACAAAATATTTGTATAATAATTATTCAAAAATAGAAGTATACATGATTACACTTAGATTTTATTTGAATATGTTTTATTTTTAAAAATACAAAAAATCCATACTAACAGTAAATACAATTGCTAATACTTTGAGAAATATTAATATGAAATTTTCATGATATTTTAATAATTATAAATGCAATTTTAAATGTTAGGCAGAATAATAACTTAACAATAATTTAAGTTTTAGACATGAAATTCTATTTACAAAGATTTTGTTAATTAATTTTTTTTAATTAGCATTGCAGTAAGTAATTGTCTAATAAAAAAGTTTATTGTTCTCAGTCTCATTAAAAAAAGTTATTATTCTTATTAGAATATATTTCAATTTATTTGTATTTCTTCTATATTTGATAAATTCAAATATTCTTTTTAATGATTTTTTTCATTTGTGAATTTATGTTTCTAACAAATAAAATCCAATGTATTGAATTCTAATATAGAATAAAGGTTTAATATTAAAATCAAACAAATGATAATTCTAATAACCACTAGGGATGAAGCAAAAATCATTGAAATGTAAAAGGATTAATATGTTTTCCATTTCACATGATGTATTTCTTTTAGTATTAATCATTTCATCATTTCCAAATCTTTAACACATTCTTCAAGAAGCATCTTCTACAATAGCTTTAAACTTGCAGTAGGCTTTACTTAATTTAATGTTTTATACATAATTCTTATTTTCATTTTAAATTGATGGCATTTGCAAAATAATAAAATTTTCCTTCAGGTGTATGATTACTACCAGCCACATGCAATGTTTTTAAGCATTATATGTCACCAAGAATGTTTCCCACATTATAAGATACATGAGAAATGAGGAAAACCAGCATCTCATCTAATGGTCTGCATTGGAATATGCATAACATGTTTCAAGTATTTTTATGTAGTATGGATTCATATATGGTATAGTTATGTGCATTAAAAATGAATATAATACTTTTTACTTGAAAATTCTTCATTGCTTTAAAATTTACTTGTAGATGCAAATTTGATTTTTTTTTTAGAGTAAAAGTAATAATTTCTAGGAATTAGGTAATCAAAACTCTTCTAGAATATGTAGGGCAGTGAAAACATACTTTGTATCATATGTTAAAAATAATCATACATTTATGTTGTTCCTGTTAAAAGTATGCATCATGAAAGATCATGTGGCTCTTTTTACTAACATTAAACAAAACCCCATTTGGAAATATAGATATAATAATCATATCATCTAGTAACTGCTGATTGACTGCTAAAACTTACAACAGATGACTCTGGAATCTCTAAGACACTGTGTTTGTTAATTTATTATGCTTAGCTATAGATTAAAATGGAGATGTAAATAGCAGGTGTAGTGTCAAATATAGATAAAAATTATAATTAATTATGTTATTCTGCATTGATAATTTGCTCAAAAGATTCAAAACATCAGCATATGATATAACAAAACTTAATGAACTTATACTTGCTTTACTATAATAAATAATAAAAATCATATATAACAGCTATATACATATGCATTAATAATAATTACACACAAAATACCTTTTTCAACACATGGTTTCATGCTCCTTTCAAATCTGAATCATTTATTTTAATGTTAACCAATTATTGCAGATAAAACACCATCTACTGTTCTATAATGGAATAAAATAACAACAATAATAAAATAAACATCTGTAAAATACCAAGTCTAAATTTTAAAGTGTTCAGAAAATAGCTAAGAAATAGATTCTTTATTAGCAGAATAAGAAATACAATTAACTTTTTTTAAAAAATTAATAATCTTTTTAAGCAATATTCTTTAATATTTTATAAATTTTTCATATAAATACCCCATTGACACAGAAACAGTAACTGGAATAAAATAGTTATAGTGGCAAGAATCAGTTTATATCACTTGGTGGCAAAAACTTTCAATCAGAATTTAAGCGATTTTCATAGTTAAAAAGCAGTTAACAGATTTAAGATTTTTAATTGCAATTATAGGGCTCAGATGCAAGCAGCCATTGATAATTCAAGAGAAGACAAACAATATTGTATACAGAATCATTGCTAAAGCAAAAATAGACATGTGAACTTACTCAATATAAACTTTTTTCACATCATAATAACAGAAAAATAAGGTTGTATTTTATTATTTACTTTTGTACAATTATTAAGTATTTATTTTGTAATCAGCATGCAATGTTTAATCTTTATACATTTTTTTAAAATAGAAAATTAGTCAACTGCATATTTACATACCAAATGGAAATGTTTCTACCAACAACTTTATTATTATTTCTTTTTACTGTTTATTTCATTTGAAAATTGATTTTTTAAATACTAATTTACTTTTTAGAATACTTAATTTTAATAACACATAAAACATAACACTTTAGTTACAAATAAGGTTTTTTTGTTTTTAAATACATATTTTTAATTCAAAGACTAAAAATAAATTCTTTATTTGCAAAATTGATATTTATTTTTAAGATTATTTTTATTTTTGAAACTATACTTTTATCAAAATTTAATAAAATTATAAAACTTGATCAGGTTATTTGTTTTTCATCAAAAAATATATAACTAAAGAGAAAACATAAAAACAAAGTGCATAACATTAATTAAAATAAATAAATAAAAAATTCAGTACTATGCAAAAATACTTTTAAAGTTTTTAATTAACTAGCTATTAATATCATCAATAAAAGTATATAAACAAAAAAAAAAAAAATTAAACTGTGCTATTTATGAAATAAATTTTTATCACGTTTTAAAAACAAATTAGGCAACCTTTCTCATGAATTGATTTTATTAAAAAGTTAGTTTTATTTCAATATGAAGATAACTAGAATTTTATATTTTCAATTTGTAATAGACTTTTACTTTTTTTTATTAAAAAAAAAACTTTATTAATAACAAACTATATATAAATACTGTATATCTAAAGTAGAATAAAAACTGTGTTATATAGGCAAAAGTATGATGAAACTACAACCATAGTGATATGCATTTAATTTCAATGGTGTGTAATCCAGATTTGAAGAGTGTCATCTTCTAATATAATCACAATGACCAAACTGAAGAAGAATTCAGATATTTATTTTCAGGTGTAAAATCTGATGGGAAGTCATAATGAGAATAAAGGTTTAAGATATGGCAGAGCACAACTGAGTTAGATTGTTATTTGGTCATAATGTTCATAAGTAAAATTTCATTAAATATGAGTGAAGCATTCCCTTTTTTTTTGAGTACATTGTATTTCTTATTATCAAATATTATGTGACAGTATTCATAGCACATGGTTCTTAGTGTGTGAATAGTGACAGATGCATTGTAGGTCTGGAATCAATTTCTTGAAGTTGACTGTATCCTTATGAAACATCAATAGGCATAGAAGTGAGAATTATGGGCAGGTTTGAAAAAGGTGTAGCTTTTCTTTTGAATAATTATTGCTCAAAACACATGTAGGTTCAAAATTTGGCTTGAATCGGTCATGAAGAAATATTTTGGTTGGAATTGTAGCCTGTAATAAATTTTAAAAAAAATTAACCTGATTCAGAAGCACCAACATTCTTGAATTTGGCTAGAGTTTTAGAAACTGGCAGGATTGTTCATAGATATCTGGATGGATATGCCAACAAAAGATTTGATGTTATATTGGTCTAGTGTATCAGCATGCTCAATGCCATGATTGAAACAGGCAAAGTATTGGGGGGAGGGGGGAATTTTGCTATTGAGAATTGAAAGATTTCAGGAATCAAATTATATTTTATTTAATAATGTAAATTTATTTTTTTTAAATAATATTTTCAAGATGGTATCAACTTAATTATCTCTGACACAGGTTGAAAAATGATTTTTCATTTATTTGTATTGCTTGGAATAGTAAATATTCAATATAAAATGTTAATTAAGTTCTCATTTAATTCTAATTAAAAAGAAAAGCTTAAAAAAGTCAGTTAATTAAACCAGAAAAAAAAGATTTCAGTTTTGTTCTGAACTCCTCAAACATTGATTAAGTGCTAGAATAAAGAACATGAAGAGTAAAAAGAAATTATTTAAGTTTTTGTTTTAATAAGTATGAACAAAAACCCATCGAAAGTCTACAAAAAAAAATGCAATATTAAATATCAATGAAGAAAAAAAATTAATCTGTTTGAAGTGACACATTTGACTTCATCTTAATTCATCACATTAATTCATGGACACAATAAATGGAATAGGTAGAGGAACAAAAAATCAGCTAGTAAAAGTTTAATTATGTATTGGAAAAATGCATTAAATAAATATGTGATTAAATACTGAATATCAAACATTAATTTTAGAAAATTTTTCAAATTTGTTTTGTTTTTGTATTTTTTAAAAATACCATCTTGTAGACTGAGAAATTTTGTTTAATAGTAATAGTAAGACTTCATTTTGGTTGTTCTTTTTTTTTTGTTTTTAATAAACTTATTATCAAAATATTCATTATAAGCAGAGATTATCAAGTTCTCCATGTTTATTAAATGACCTTTAGAGAACAGTTTTTTAATACCAAAATTTAGTCTTTTTTCTTTTACTTTAGCATTATTGAGAGATTTAATTGAACAGAATTATATCATGAACTATAGTTTCTTTATATCATGAAAGTACACAATTCTCTATGCAAAAAATAATTTTTGTAAATTCTATCAATATATATATATAATATTTGAATACAAGTATAATATATATACTTAAGCTCTAGATAAAATTAGAAGGGGGTTGAACATAGGCTTTCAAGCTCCTTTCAGCCATCCACTCCATCCCATATAACCAATACACATGACCACATACATGTGGAAAAGATAAATGATTTCCAATATATATATTTTGCGCTGAACCAACACTCATCAGTTGTATGTGGTCATGGGTACTAGTTATATGGGATGGAGTTGATGACAGAAGGGAGCTTGAAAGTCTGTTGTCAATATATATAATGATGAATTTCACAGTTATAAAATAATAACTTTTTTAGACTGTACTGTGTATTAGTTTACAGCATAGAGAAATTATTCCATACAGTACACAAAGAATCCTGTTTGTAGTTTTTAAATTCTTCAACAAGGACATTCATTGAGATAAAAAATACTTCACTGAATTAGGTTGCCAATATTTTAACAAAAGCATATTCTCCTTTGTCAACCTTAGCCTTGACAAAAATTTAATGTATTGGCAACCTAATTCAGCAAAAGATTTTTTAGTTTCAGTATATGAAGACCTTGTTAAAAAATGTACAAACTTTAATCAGAATTCTTTGCTTTTTTACACTGAAAACTAATACATGATATGATCCAAAAAAGTTTTTATTTTTATATATGTATGTATATATAGGCCAAAAAAATTAGTAAACTATGGAGATAATTTAATTATAGCTTCAGAAATGTATAGATGTTCTTTTTCTCTTTTTAGATGTGTAATGCTCAAATGAGAATCCTTTCAACATTTTCATATTTTAAAAATGTCATAAAAATGTTGAAAGAGCTCTCAACTTAATATGAAGAATTTAGCAAGCAGCAAATTGTGATAAATCTATACTGAAAGTTTGCTGATGATTTCAAGAGATCTCTGATGCTATCAATAATAGATTTGAATAAACAGGATGTAGCAAAACAATAAGACACATTCCCATATTTCTGGAAACATGCAGCAAGTATAGGAGCTATATCCAAAATCAGATGGCCAACCATTCCAATATGACTGCACTGAACCAAATTAAAAATCAAGTTTCATATCCCAATAACTATATTTTATCTTAATAAAAATATATTAACTTATTGATTTTAAATTTACTTTATCTTAATATGGAGTCTGGTCAAAATTCTAATAAGCAAAAAATAAATATTGAAAAATCCTTTTTCGCTCATTTTGACTATGCTATACATTATTTTAATGATAATTCTCAAATAAAAAATATGAGAGTAATTTTGAAAATTAAATTTATAAAAAAATGAATAATAATAATAATATTTTATTTAATTTAGTACATTTATCAAATTTTACATGCAAACACAAATGCACAGCTAACACTATTCGTTGTTTGGTTGCTGTTGTTATTGTTGTTGTTATTATTATTGTCATTATTATTCAATTTTTTTCAATTCAATTTAATTTATTCTATGAAATAATCAGAAAATAAAATCCAATTATTTGAAAACTCTAAACAAGAAAAATTTATAATAATTATAATTTTTTAGTTACCTTTTATAAATTTTACATTCTTATGGTTTATAGGTTATTATTATTTCTAACCAATTTTAAATTTAAGCTATTTTGAAATTAATAATAAACAAAAATGAAACTTTGAAAACAGAAATCACAAAGAGTAGTAAAATTCAATCAAAAAAAAAAAAGAAGTTATGTGAAATAAAAGAAAAATATTATAACAACATAATTTTTATTATTAGTCACAATTGAAAAAATGACACATGAAGAAAAATCACATCTCAAATTTAAATTTATTAATTTGATCTTCATTAATATTCAACCTTTCTGTAAAATTAAATAATAGTTCTGAAAGTCACAGTACAGCATTGTTTATTTCCACAAAACTGTCATTCAACAGAATATTCTGGTTAGTGGATTAGTTCTCGATTCCAAAACTGATTATTAACAATTCTTGAAAACCAATAGTAATACAAACAGTAGTGACTAGATTTTATATAATGTGGTTTCAAAAATATTGATAGGTGAAAATCCACTTTCTATATATATTGTATGTAAAGATTAATTACTTGAAGTTCATAAGAAGATTGAGCAACAGAAGTAGCAAACTGGAGATATGATCCATGCACTCTGAATTCCAGAATTCACCACTCCATTTCTGCTCTAAATCACACATAGTAGATATGACTACCATTTTAAATAAAAGCAATATTAAAAATTTTGATAAATTTTAAAAAATTCAAACTTTTATTTTTGGTCACCATTCTTTTAAATAGAAGACATCTAAGATATAGATTATTTATTAAAAATAAAAACTGAAATATCTGGATTTTCATTAAAAAAATTAATATCATTTTATTCTGATGATGTACCACTAAATTTGGACAAAAATCAAAATGTTTTTGCATAATTACAAAAACCTATTAATATTATACCAGTAGAATGCTCATATTTTATCCATCATTATTTTAAAAAAAGGTGCTATTGCTCAAAAAATAAATATTGCAGCAATTAGTTTTCAGCTGATACAAACATTTAAAAAGAAGTGAAAAGCTAATAGAATTAAATTCACTTTCAAAATAAAGTGGATGGATTCATTAAATCATAAACCAACTTGCCAAATGCCACTTTTACTGGAAGTTGAGAAATTGTAAAGCATTTTTATTAAATAAAATCACCTCTACAAATCAAGACACAATTGACTGTTCATTATAAAAAGAATAATTAAATACCTGGTCTTTTTCACATCTTGGACTAGTTTCAAACACTAGAATTCTTTTTGTCATGCCATTGTTGAAATTAAAAAAAGGAAAAAGCAAACACCAATCAATGTATATTTAGTTCTAAATATGAAAGAAGAAAATGTTATAGCAGATAAGCTAAATATTCAAATTTGGTGAAGAAAGTAATTTAATTTAATGCTATGAAATGCATATATGAACACAAACTGATCTATTAATTCAAGAAATTCTATACGTAGTCTCAATATCAACAATTTGAATGATTTTTGAAAAAAATTTTAATCTAAAATTATGTTATCCATCAGTGAATGAGAAAATACATGCAAAAAAATCATTATTTTTCTCAAAATTTCTTACGGCAAATATTTTGTTTCAAATTGGATGCACCATTATAAATATCCTATTGGAAAGTTTAGAAAACTACTAAGTGCAACATTTCTTGACATCATTTTAGATAAATATGTTAAAATTATTATTAATCATTTTATTAGGTTATAAATTATTAATTAATTTTATAAGTCAATTATAAACATTTAATTAAAAGTTAGATATTAATTATTAAATTCCAACATGAATATTGTGTATTTAATCTATTTCTTTTTCTATTCATGAGGGATATTATAATACTTTCAAATCCTACACACACTTATAACATATGGATAAAGAGATATAAAAAAACAATCCCCCCCAAGAATAATGTCTGGTTCTTTCATAAATGCAGTTTGGAGTCATTTAACAATATACACAGTTTGAAAATTTCATAATATATTTAAAGTTTAGAAACTGAACTTTTGGAGAAAGACAATAAAAATATATCTTGTTCAAAATTTAAATAGTTGTTAACATCAAAAGAAAAAAAAAAGAATTTGAAACTAATGAAATCTAAACAAAAACAATGTCTTGCATTGGTGGTTGAGAGGTCAGCGCGACTACCTTGCACTAGGCAGTTGCTTCGTGTCCCGGCCAATGCTATGACACTTAAAAAAAAAAAAAACAATATGTAAAATAAAAGTATTTTCTCTCATAATTTTTAAAATAATTATTACAAAATATATTATATTTATATAAGAAAATCACAAATTACTGTTATGATTAATAAAAACAAATTATATACAAAACACTTCAAGTTAATCAATTTAGCAATCTTCAAACATGGCCACTCTTGATTGAATAGATCAAAATCTTGATTATCTATTAATCAAAAAATTATTAATCTACATTAACAATTTATATTTCATTCTATAGCCTTTATTCGTATTTTTTTTCATATATTTATGTACATAAAAAAAAAAAAGGTTCTACTTTTAAAGCACAGAACAGGAAAAATTATTTAAATAAGCAATAAAAAAATATTTACTGTTGATGTTTTGCTTTTTATTTGCTACTAAAAATTAATCATTAATCAAAATATAGGATTATATTAATTCTTTTTTATTATCATTTTTAAAAATTAATATCACATGCAAAAAAATGTTATTCTCAAAAGTATATATAGATTTATGGAAAATGTACTAAAATTGTAATAAATAATGGGTATACATTTCTCACTTTCTCTATAGTTTTAAATTGGATTCCAAGAGAATGTAGAAGATCTAGAAAAAGAGCACAAGAAAATTTGTTAGTATGATGGGGAGATGATAGACTGGATTGAAACAATTGGATTAAACTTGAAGAGTCCTTCATCTTGTACTAATGTTTAAAAATATGATGAATAGTTTTAAATTTGTAGTATTTAAATTTGTAGTATTTTTTATGTAGTGTGGAAAGAAAATTTGTAGTATTTAATACATTTTGAATGTTATCAACTATTTTGTTATATAAAATTAACATTCCAAACTCTCATAACACTTTTTTTTCCAACCCAAAACTTTCAGCTTTTTCAGAGATGTTAAAACTCACAGCTTCTATTTTCTATAGCAACCTACTGACCTTAAGTCCAATTTATAGTGATATATTTTATTTTCCCAGCAAGCTACATTGTGCTAAAAAATTAGTAATATTAAGAATGAGCCCATTTTAATGCTCTTACACTAATTAATATTATTATAAATATAAAATTGTATATATATATATATATATATTGTAAACTATGAAGACTATGGTATAAACAATAAAAGTTCACTTACCTCTATAATTCTAATGTAAAGTATATATTTTTAACATAATCAATCATTATCATAACAAAATAAAGTCCAAACTCTCATAGATACATATCTTGATATGTCCAAATCTTTAGATACAATAAACACCCATTCTTTACATTGAGGAAAACATGCTTCTTTTTCTCCAAAAAGTGGACTTTCTAATCCACTTTACGTATATTTAAATATTTGTAGCACATACATTTTCTATCATGCACACACAACCCACTTGCTATGATTATGAGAAGATAAAACTTTTCAAATGTGCTCATCTAATTAATGTTACAATTTGTACTTAGTTCACCATTGCCTGCATTATAGTACATTTAGACAAATAATATAGCAATAGTACATTTACTAATGACCAACTTACTCTGATACATTTTATTAACAAAGTATGAAAGTTATTTCACTCCATGGCATTTTATATTGGATTTAAGAAAATTATTAAATATTTTATATATAAAATAAAACAACCATTAAATGTCATGCAGCAGGCTGAAGATCTCTCCCATCAAGAAATAGTGAAGCCAATTGTGTCAAAATTTGAGCATTTTCACTCTTATTTTACTCTTTAGCTAAAAATATCTGAATTTACTGATTTTGAATGGTTTTGAGTTGGTTATCTGAAAGGAAAATATGATTCCAGAATTGAAATCTAAAATAAATATAAAATTTCATCTAACTGGGATTTGATTCCAGATTATAGTCATGATAGGTGGATATAATGTCATTGCATTATGAGATTCTTATTGAGATCTCAGATCTTTGATTCCAAGATATTTCTTTTCTATAAAAGGAATGCAGCTGCATTCTAATAATAAAGAAAATGCATAATAGCTAACTTTGAACATTTTTGTTCTGAATTTTCCAAAGTCAAAATGAAAAAAGATCTATTTGGTCAAGTTAAGGAAGCTTCCTGCCTCCTGTATATTCATTGGTTATATCAGATCAATTCACAATATAATTGTCATAAGTCTTAATAGAAAGAAAAAATAAACCATGATAAATGTGAGTCCAAATTTTTTGTTGTGCAATCGTAGAGTAACAGATTGTTTCAAATCAATCATTCTGTTTTTGAGAGTAAACATGAATACACATGTACCCATGGATCACATATTTTCACATAAATAAACACACATATTTGTATATTCAGAGATATTATGCATTTCTAAAACAAATGGAAACATTAATTATAACTATATATTTTAAAATATGTTAAAAAAAAAAAGAACATTTTTTAATAAAATAAAAAATCATAAAAAATGTGACATGACCCACAAAACAGCAAAACCATTCAACACATCCCACCTTAACAGCAGACTGAATTAATTATATAAAAAATTAAAAAACTTTTATATAGGCAAGTATGAGGGGAATGCAATTAAAATATAATTTCTAATCTTTTAATTATGGATTTTATTATAATTTTCTTCTCATAAACCCTGGGAATAAATTTAAAATTAAATTTGACAATTATTCATTTTTTTAATTAAAAACTAATATCATATGTTTTTGTTTCTTCAGTCTATAAAAAAAAATGGTATGAATGAAAGAACTAAGTATTTGAAAAAGTATGTTTGTGCACACACAATTACAATATCGTTTTACATGTCACAACTCTATGCTAGTTATTACATTATACTAACAGAAAAGTTTAAAGCTATTGTACTCTTCATCAGACAATCTACAGAAAAATTATTTGGAAATCAAAATCATATTTGTAAGAGTTTATATATAAAGTAAAGATTAACTAATATATTTAGCAACATTGCATATGCTCTCATATGCTATACTAATATACTTTTGAGAGAATGCTATAAAATCCTCAACTACAGACTGACTGATTTTTCTTTTGACATTGTCAATGAAGAATAAAATACAATGCTTGGATTTCTTTTTTATGCCTTTATATTGGATGCATAAGAATATAAGCTCCAATTTTGAAATCTAGTCTTCATTAATAAAGGCAAAAGACAGAAAGTAGTTGATTAAGAAATAATGATTTTATATCACTATATCATTTGATATATTTTCTTAAGTGTACATTGGATGGTTTTAGAATAAGATAAAAGTAACTGCACTAGTAAATTAATATTTATAATCCCACAAATTCAAACATGCTCTTTTATAAGTAAACATCCTATGCAACTTACCAGTGATGAAGTAGTGATCAAAACTCAAAAGATTATAGACCACTTCCTTTCTTTAGCATATTATCATATTCAGTCCACTAATTATTCCCAGTTGAAGAACAAATATTGAGTTTATTACCAATTACCAGCTGAGGGGCACTGTCGTATTCAGTCCATTACTCTAATTCCCTAATATCAGATAATCTTTGAGCAACAAATCAGATAATTATCTTATTATCATTATCAAAGGAGTTAGCCATTATTAGCTATCTTCTTATTATAAAGTTATTATAGCATCTCAAATTTGTAGCTAATTATAACCTAATGAATATTCTTATAAGAGCATACAATATTTTTAAGTACAATTATATATAAGGATTATAAGTAATACAAGTTTAATAGCAAAAAAGTAACAAGTATATAATACATCAATCTGACTATAAGTAAAATATTACATAAATGTTTAGACTAAAAATTATTTTTAATTACATTGAACTTTGATCATAAATCGATTTGTTATGGTGGGTATATATTAATCAATGACAAACTTGAATTATGGTATTATGAACTAAGCCACTAATATATTTAATATTCACTAAAGGTAGTTTATATCTTGCTATTCCTATACAATGTTAAAATATTTAATAATATTTTAATTAACCAAACAAAAGGTGTTTAAATGCTCTTTCTCACAATAATATTATAAAGTATAGCTCTGTAATGTATAATTGTGTAATTAATAATAAAAATATTTAAATATAGTTGAAATGAATCAATACAGATTTTTATTAAGAATATAATAACAATTTTTATTTCACCCTTACTTTGTAATTAATAATACGCTATAATTGCGTTATGGTAAAACTTTTAAGTTTATTAATTAGTAGGCTTTTTTTTTATTTATTCTATCTTTTAGACTTAGTGCTTTCAGAGCCCTTGCAGCTCCATATTCATAGTCCTTTTCATATTGTTAACTATATGCAGAAAGGACACGTGCTTCGCGATTTCGAAAAAATGGGTGATATAAGCAATTTGCATGCATTTGCATATAGTTAACAATATGAAAAGAACTATGAGTATGGAGCTGCAAGGGCTCTGAAAGCACTAAGTCTAAAAAATAGAATAAATAAAAAAAAGCCTACTAATTAATAAACTTAAAAGTTTCACCATAAGGCAATTAATTTTAGCATATTAGTAATTAAGAATATAGTTAAAAATTGTTTAATTCCCTAGCTGTGTTTATTCAGTAAAACAATGACATACATAATAAAATATTTTTTTTAAAAAATTTTTAATGCCCCCCCCCCCCAACCCAAAATCAATAAACAACATTTGATAAAAATTAGAAGGCAAATAAAAGTTTAATAATTATTTTTATTAGTCACTCAGTAGATTAGAGATTATCCAATAATAAATAATTTTTCTGTAGTGTAATTTTTATTACACTGCTCTCACACAAGGTAGGGAATATTTTCTATATGCTTTTAACACTTTGTGGAGGGATGCAATCATAAACAAATGTGAAAAAGATCTATGATCTCCAAGATGAACATTTCATTCTTGAACCAGCACTCCTCAATTAGCCAGATCATAAACTCTTACACATATCTTTATCATTGTTTAATATATATATAGATAGAAAATTACTACAGTATAATTGATAAATGTCAAATGTGCATCCCCCACATTGTTAACACAAATCACTTAATGAAAGTATATTAATAATTTTTATTAGTCACTCATTAGACTAGAAATTATCCAAAAATGAATAATATTTCTTTCTGTAGTATAATTTTCATTACATTATTCTCACCGCAAGTAGGGAATGTTTTCTATCCAGTTTTAACATCTTTGTCAATTGAACAATAGTAATTTGATATTTACATATACATATACTGAACAATGATAAAGATATGTGTGAGACATTGAGGTCTGAGACAACTGATGAGTGCTGGTTCAGTACATAATGATGTTTTGAGGATCATAGATCTTTATCACATGTTTTTGATCATATGTTTATGATTACATCCTCCCACAAGGTGTTAAAAGTGGATAGAAAACATTACCTATTTTACATGAGAGTAGTGAAATGAAAATTACACTACAGATATATTATTCATTATGGGAAGTAAAAGTGACTATAAAAAAAGACAATAATGGAGGAAGACAGAGTTTGAAGTCAATAATTTGAAGATCATAGTCTTAAAGCAGATGAAAAATATATATATTTTTAAAAATGTTATTATGCTTGCTACCTTAAATTCTGAAAAAATATAGAATTTGTTAAAGCATTCCATGTCTTCCATGCAAGAATTAATCCTTTTTTTTATTTGGAAAAAAAATATGCTTGGGTGCCACAGGAATGTTTTTGGTAAGAGAAAGATAATAATTATCTCACTGAAACAATAAGAATTTTAAAAATTATTAAAAATAAAAATAATCATGTAAATGCAATATCTCCAAAGTTATAAAAAATATAAACAAAAAATTAAAATCTAACTCAAAATCAGAGCAAAATATCTAAAGATTTGAGCTTATTAATTAAGATTATGAAAAAATAAATTGAATTAAAAATGGTACAAATACTTATAAACAAGTTAACTGATATTATAAAGCCTCCTTTCATAATAGAATAACTGGCTTACATTTTCTTTCTCCAGCAATGTGCATTTATTTATTGCTAAGCTTCTCAATATAATATTTTTATAATACTCATTTGTCTGCAAAAATTGGTGCCTTTTAATTTTATGAAATGTAAAATAAACAAAAATATTCAGGACCTCATTGTTTCTAGAATTTTTAAAAAAAGTTGCTAGTGCCTATGTAAGCATTTATTTAATAGGCATGAATTTACACATGTACCAAACATAAGATACCAATAATCTGAACTAATTATAAAGGCTGATTCCTCCAGAAATGTATCTTGGATATCATTTGCCTATTTCATATGTTTTAAGAATGTATCAAATTTGTAACTTTTTATTGCATAATTAATTTATCATTTATGAATAAAAAATAGAGAGTATTAAATGAAAAATATTTATGCTAGGATTTAATAAGTGATATATTAATCTTCAATTGAATTTAAAGTTTACATCTGAACTAAAAATTAAATAATTTGTAGTCTTAAAACATGATTAGTGACATTATTCAAAATGATATCACCAAAACTGAATATGCACAAGTTATAATGCACTTGTAAATTAAATTATAGTACTCTATGAATGAATACTAAACAATGATAATGAAGACATGTGTAGGCAACAATCTGGGTTAAATGATAAACACTAGTTTTGCCATAAATGCATCTTTGAGATCATTTTCTTTTTCCATATGTTATTATCCATATATTCTAAAGGTGTATAGAGTTTGGAAGTTTTGTTGTATATTAAATAACTAGAGTTATGAACATGATCTTTTCTTTTTTAATTCAGCAACTTTACACAAATGCTTCATCTATATAATATTTAACATTTTATAAAGTAAGAATTTATGAATGTTACACATTAATGGTCATGTAATGGACTGAGTTTTCTTTATGTACAACTCATCACTCTGTATACAATTTAGAAATTCTTATAACATTATCCTTTTTGAAAACATTTAATGTTCTGTGTGACTTACTTCAATGGTAGAGTGACAAATTAAGATCTTAAGATTCATGGACCAATTATCTCTTGAGAAAAGTTGTGATGAGTTCATCATTTGATGCTCATCACATAACCTCTTGAGTTAAAGACTATATGATTACTATTTTATAAAGTATATAATTATCAATATTTTTTGTCAATATTAAAAAAAGTTTAAACTGTTTTAAACAATAATCTTCAGAAACATTTAAAGGGAATATGTTTTCCACATACTTATTCAGAAAAATGTATTATCCCTTAGCTGTGTTTGGATGAAGTTGAGTATTCAAAAGAATTGAAATATGACTTATGTACAAGTAAAAAGGCTAATGTGATTTTTTTTCAGTGATTACATTAAAAAAATTTTTTTTGATGTTGTCCAATGTTTAAATATTGTTTATCTTTCTTTATCAGTCTAAACACTCCTAAATTTATGTGTTCAGACTTTATATATATATATTGTTCTTGGCATCTTTTTTTTTTTTTTTAAATTGTCTCTGCTAATTTTTTAATTATATTTCCTTCCTGTCTTATTAATCAGCTGCTATTTTTTCTTACTATGCTAGACTGGTCTCTCTCTATGGTGTTAAATAACTTTTTTTTTTCTAGATAAAGACATTTTTTTTTTTTGCATAAAAACACTTGAGCCTAAAAACCTTTTCTCATTTGTTATCCCCTTTCAATCTATTACTATTAAATTATTTTTCTTCTCATATTCTGTTACATTTACTTTTTGTTCATCTAATCTTTATTTTTTTTCCCATAAAACATATCCTCTTTATCCTTAAATATTCCATATTTCAAAATTAAATTCTTTAAAATCTTTCTTATATCTCCATACAAATACATCTACAATCTAAATTCTTGTTCTATTTTTTTCTCTTTTTTTCAATATTCAAAGTTCCTGCCTCAGTCCAAATAACAATAAATTCATTTTAGCAATATATATGTTTTTATTCTTATATTTATTTTTATTCGTATTCATTTTTCATAACTCCATTTCTTTTTCCCCTATCAATTTACTTATGCTCTTTTCCCATTGGTTATTATTTTGGCCTACAATTTATTCTTTATATATTTATTTCATTTCTTAAAAATAAATACATAAATGCGAATTCTGTAATAACTTTGCTTATGGTAAAGCCTAGTTTTTAGCCCAACTATTTGTTATCTTCTTTATACAATCCAATTCAACACTATTTTCATATATATATATTGTAGCCTTCAAACGTGATTAATTTGCTTTTAATTTCTTACCCATATCTTTAGAATAGCTTGATTTGCTATAGACAAACTAACAAGTCAATTTATTGAATTTTCTGCCAAGCATTTCTGAATATTCAGATTAGTATAAAGGGTCTCATTTTTAAATATTAAAATAGATATTATCACTTTGCATCAACTATTATTGTCAATGCCATTTACTGTCAAAAAAATAAAGCTTACATTCTTTTTCCTGAAAAAAACAATCTGATATTACAGAATTGTGACTTTTATATATATACGTCAATGTGTAAAAAGAACACTTAAATTGCTTTTCTCTCTAAAAAAAAAAAAAGTTTTTTTAAAATAAAAATTGCAATTTTTTTTTCATACAACTTGTGTAAGGTAAAATTTTAAAGTTGAAAAGTATCTTTCGGGAAAACCATTAAATGTTCTAAAAACATATTAATTCATCTTTATTTTCTCGATACAATGCTTCTTTTCTTTTACTTATTTATTCATTTCATACGAATATTCAGAATCTTATTTAGCATAGTTTTATCGTTTTTTCTTTTGTGTTGATAAAAAAATGTACTCATCCATAAATGTTTATAATCACATCATTATTTATAAAGGACTTCATCACATAGAAATACCTCATCCCTTTTCAAGATTCATGACTTGAAATTCAAATCAGATTTGAATATTTTTTGAAGACACAAACAAGATTGATATTTTGTGTTTTTCTGAAGGTTTGTGATGATGTTGTTCTAGCTGTATTTTTATATTGGACTATTTCCATTATCTAACATGCATGTTGAATGTCTTTAGAAAAGTTTAATTTTATTTAAGTATTCCAAAGGCATTCAACTGTTAGTAATATCACAGCAAACAGGTTAGTATATGCCCCAACTGTTAGTAATATCACAGCAAACAACTGTAGCTAGCCATCCAAAATTTAACAGAGAATTGATAGCTACCTACTGTTAGTATGGTCATACAAAATATAAAACCGTTTAAACTCTCACAATTCAATACTGCCGTCTTTGTCATTGCTCTCCTTTAGAGAATTGTTCGAGACCCCTCCCCCCTCCAGCATTAAGCTAAAACTGATTGCTTAAAAAAAAATCTTAATTTTTGTTATAGATATAAATGTGCATATGTATTTATATAAATACACACGATATTTTGTATTACATATAAAAAATTACTCGATAGAATAAAACTATAAACAATTTCTTATAAATTTAAATTCTTTGGAAACTAAACCTGATCTATATAAATTACGCTAGATGTTAAAAACTAGGTGATTATCTCGCCCGTTTAACACAGCTTCAAACATGTGTAAACAATGTAGTATTACAAATTTATCATTGTGTGAAAATAACAATTTAACTGCCACGCGACAAACTATTAAAAAAAAAAAAAAAAACCATTACCTTATGAAAATAAAATCTTAATAACCTGTACTGTTTTGAAACAGTTAAAAGATGGTAGATAAATTGAAAAGTAATTAAAGTGTAATTCATCTGGATGAAACTAAACTAGTAATTATTATAAAAAAAAAAAAATATTGAGAGAGAAACTAGTTTGAAAATGAAAAAGCAAAAACAATAAAACGTAAAAGATAACAACGAATTACAGTTTTAGATTTTCAAAAAGAAAATAAGTATAAGACAGTGGCCAACCCAATTTTAAATATTGGGGAAACAAAACATATTAAAATTACACCAGAATTCTTCTCTGTGAAAATGAAGCTATATATATATATATACCTATACAGATATAATTTAAAGCATACACGCATCCCAGATATATATTTTGTCTTGATACTCTTTTTCTAGATTGTTATAAAGTCTCATTATATATTACATACTAAAATTAATAATACTAAAAGATATAAATAATAATTATACTTGCCGTAAAACTACCTATAGCTAATATTTATTTGTAGATTTATATTAATATATTAAATTTCGTAAGATTATAACAAGTTTTAGTCTTTTCAATAATAAATCATTATATAAAAATTAGAAATGCGTACGAAATATTAATTAAGTGAACTAAATATATATCTTCACATGATAAGTAAAAAGTCCAAATTAAAATGTACACACAATCAATAATGTAGTATCTATAATCATGATTTAAAAGAATATTAGAAATAAGATTATTTGAAAACAAATGGATAAATATATATATATTATTTTGATATTAAAAATTATCAAAGTATCAAAGGATTTTCTGCTATGAAGTATATAGGATGATTCTCTGTCAGAAAACAAATATGGAAAAAGAATACCATAACTAAAAAATAATACTTCATTATTGTTGACGATAATTTTTCATTGCTTGACATCCTTGTTATACAATTTATTTTTGCATATAAATATTAGAACTGCAGCATAAACTTAAATACGATATATGTCTAATTTTTGTCAATTTTACGATATATGTCTAATTTTTGTCAATTTTAAGTATCTCATTGGACAGCATTATCTTTAATTTATGCTTCTTCAATTATATTTTCAAGCACATATATAAATAATACTACCTAAGGCTATATGTTTATTTTACTTTGATATATACATACATGTATGTAACACATAAATTATATAGACAAAATAAGAACACACTCATAAAATTAGCATTACCTTTAATATCACGTAGAACTGAAGCATATTTGTGTAACATTTTTTCAATTTTACAGTTAGGGCTCTAGTGAGATGGTAAAGAATATCCAGCCAAATGTTAATGTCAATTTTATAGGCCAAGGAGAAAAAATGTCAGACTTGTCCAAATTTGAAAGAGACCAACAAACTTTATGAAAGAATGCAGCCAGCAGAATGTCAACACTTTATTGTAAGATTAAACAACTTACTATGACATTCAGAAGCAGAATATTTAAGATTAAGCTGATATTTCAAAATTACTGTTTTATGATGTAAATACTTCAATATGAAAGTGGTAGCATCACAAAATCCAGTCAACAAATGTTTGGAAGTACCACACATGAACTGATCAATCACTGTTTCTTCAACTAATGGAAGGGCCTATGCCTGATAAACAGCAAAAAAGTCTATTGACTAGACAGTTTTATTTTAACTGTGAAACATGTTGGTGGAATTGTCACATCTAGGAATAACCTGGTGGTGGTATTATTTTGATTTAGCCATTATTCTAGATTAATATGTTATGTATAGATTATTTGAAGACATAATTTCAATGACAATAAATTTCCAACTTACACATTTTATATAGAGTAAAATATGAATATAATTAAATATATCTCCCTCAGCCTCCTAAATCACCTAATTTAAATATTATTGCAATTGTGTACATAAGTTTGCGACACTGAGTGAGGAATCAATATTTTCCTCTAAGATTTCTAAAAAAATTAAGGTGTTTATCTATGAAAAAGACAATCTTTTTATATATTCTTCAAATATCATATAACTATCTCTACATAAATGTAAACAGACTTTGATTATGTGATTTCATACTATTGAATATTTTGGTATCAAAACTCATTATTTAGTTCAACACCTATACTGTAGCTCTAAATATACTTTATATTAGAGTTTGTTTGAAGAATTGTGATGTTGATATTTTACTTGTTATATGTGTGAATATCCTGTGAGCAGAAAAGAACATCTTCCTCTAATCCAAATGAGAATAAGATATTTATAAATAAATTGTCATATTTATTAATATACAAATGAAATTAAAGTTTCATCTATTCAGTAGGATATTATAGGATCTTCAAGACATATCTTATTTTTAAATAGACAAAAAATGTTACTTCATTAAAAATAAATTGATTTTAGACCTTCATAAATATATAAATATACACTTTATAGTCTTGAATATTCTAATTTATTATTAATCAAGCTATAACTATACACAACACAGAAATATCTCTGGTCTGAATTTTAAATAATTTACTATTGTTTCAATACAATGGTACAATAGACTTAACATATATTAAAACCAGTTAACTGTAAATTACATTTAGAAACCATCCTGTTTTAGATCCCATTCATGATTATTACAGTTTCTAGAAGTTGTTTGCGTAATCTCTTGGCCAATTTTGGTTGTGTATTTTTCATTTTATGCTTATTTTATAGTAAATTCGAAGTTTAAAATTTTAGTTTTTAAAAATCTGCATTTGGTGATATATTTTGAAAAAAAAAATCAATTTTCATTGTCATGTATTGGTGTATAGCTCAGCCTCTTTTCACTAGATGGATTGCTGTCAACTTTGGCCATTGTTCCCCAAGCATTTTTAAATGTCAAAGTCAAAAATCAAAGCAAAATGTTTTTTACACTTTCATAATTGATGTTGAATGTAAAAAAATATATTTATTGTACTTTTTTACAGTTATAATTAAGATTTTACATTAATTTATTAAAATATAAAGTCTGATTTGAAAAATTTTAAATTTTACAAAAAAAATAATCATGGGAAAGTGATCAAAACTTGACCGCTCTTCAAGACAAGTGAATAACATTGATTGCTATTGATTTAATTTGCATACCAATGATATTCATTGATAAGAACAAAACACCATTATATTTCATAAATACTTATAGATTTTATATTTATTTTTACAGGATATTAACTAATAATGTGTCTAGATTTAGATTTTTATTTAAAATATTTAATTTTAGACCAAAAAAATACAACAGAAATGAATAAACAGAATTCGTAATTTGTAAGAAATGAAAAAAACCCACTAGCATTTACGTAATGATTGGTTGAAATATACTTCTTTTGTTTTACTGATGGCTATTTTTCAAATATTTTTCTTAAGTTATTAACATTAATTTTAATTTTTCATTCCATTTAACCAATTTGAATGTGAAATAAATCGATTTTTAGAAGCTAAATTAAAACAGTTTTGTTTATTGAAGGTTAAAATTTTTTGAAAAGAAACATACTAAAAATATAATTGATGACTAAAAGTTCTCAGATTTTTACATAATGGACCAATACAATTATTAGACAGACTTCATACAAGTTGATAAAATCATCTAAAGGGTTAAGCCAAAAAGTATGGGTACATTCATATTCAGTTGCTTGTATGAGAAGGAAGTAATTAATGACATAAATTGCTATTTAATTAGTAGCGTTCTTAATAATGTGTTTAGTTTCGTGTATAAATAACTAGACACAACAATTATAGTATTAATTTTTTTATCATTATTTAACAATTCATTTTAGTTGAACATTTACAACCATTTTTAGGTTCTGTTGTAAACCAATGTATTTTACTAAATTCAGAGGCTTTGATACAACATGAGTTAGAAGACATTTTGTTTTAAACAACAGCTAATTTAAAATATTTCACTAGTAAAAAAAAATCTATTAATCTTTCACTATGCTAATTCCTATGATATCAAGAATGAAAAAGTTATAGATAAATACAATAAGACTTCTTCAACTATTAGAAACAAGTAAACATCATGAGAAAGTAGGACCTCTACATAACAACCACATTGATAATGACTGGTGTATATTGCATCCAAAAAAAAGATCCAGTTACACAAACTCACAACAATATTTATGCCAAAAAAGAATATAGTTTAAATTTACAAACTTTTTAAGCAATGTTAATACATCAATGTCCACACTGATTAAAAAAATAAATAAATTGAATGACTTTATTATTTAAAAATTCTTAAAAAGTTTAAATTCCAGAAGTAACATAATTGTGTCATAGTCTATGGACCTTGAATCCCAAAGTCCACTATTTTATTATTGCACCAACCTTGCTAGGCAATATTCACACCCATAAACTCCATGCAGCATACAACTCCATAAAAATAGTAAAAATTCAGATTTATACAGAATGAAAAATATTAAATTTGTAAAAACTATAATTTTAAGCCAATTAGATATAGTTGTCAATAAATGGCCAATGTCTCTTGCTAGAGATAGAGAAATTATACAATAAATATAAAATTCATGAATTTATAAAAAGATAGTGATTAATCATCAGAACTTCTTTAAAGGTTGAAGAAAATAAAAGAAAGATAAGAAAGTGCTATTATTAACAAAACTTAAAATGAATTGTTGAAATAGTGAGTTAAAATTAATTCACCTAAACAACGCTTACTTGTAAATAAAGAGCATAATACAGTGACATTCAATCTGTTAATAGCAACCCACAATTTCTAAAAGATTGACAAATATTTATTTTAAAAAACTTTACATTTTCTAGTAATCAAAGTTATAAACTAATGATCTTTAATGTTATAACATATTTGACCCCCACCCACCCTCCAGTTCATGAAATGATGAAATAACCAATTTTTTAAAAAAATATTTATTCATCATTCAGAATACATTTAATGCCATCTGCAAACATGTAACATACTTTATTTTTATGTTGGACTATTTCCATCATCTAATATGTGGGTTGAATGTCTTTAGAAAAGTTTAATTTTTAGATAAATATTCCAAATGCATTCAACTGTTAGTAATATCACAGCAAACAGGTTAGTATATGCACTAACTGTTGAATGCATTTGGAATATTTAACTAAAAATTAAACTTTTCCAAAGACATTCAACCCACATATTAGATTATGGAAATAGTCCAACATAAAAATACAGCTAGAACACCATCATCACAAACCTTCAGAAAAACAATGTAACATACTTATCTTATATTTGTACAAATTTCCTATGGATTTTGTTTCCTGATAAACCAAATGCATCAGTTTGTAATAGGTAACCATCTACTGGCTTCATTATATCACATTTCTGATAATTGTTTCTATATTGTAAAAAAAATTTAAGAGATTACATAAAATAAAAACTTATATTTAGGGTAAAGGAATTACTAATTACTTTTTCTTGAAAAAATATAATAATATCTTATTGTAGTTTGTGACTTTGCTTACAATCAAACTTATAGACCACTAAGCTTGCATTTTCTTAAAAGCTTCAATTTATAATTCAACTTTTTATCAGAATATTGCCATATTATCTTTCTAGATCTCCACATTTTTTATGTGAAAACCACATCGTGGCTAGAGATAGTTACATCGTTAAACGTTAAATAAAAGAATATATTAAATTATAAGTGGATGCAAGGCTATTTTTATCCCACTGCTTAATAGTCAACTAAAAATGTATGCACACATATGTTATATATTTACAATTCAAATTTGTATTTATACAGAATATTCAAGTTTTACTTTTTATTACCCACGCCGTGATGTTTGCAACTTCTATAAAATCCACTATCAAAGAAAATAAATTAGACAATAAATTCAAAAGAACAGAGACAAATAAATTTGCTACTGAAAGTTATTAGTCTTATTTTACTTTCATAATTATAACAAGTTATCACATAGGGTCAGGATTTTGCTCTTTTCTGCCAAAGTCCACCATTAAATATTTCAATTACCATTCTCTGCTCTATTGATTTCTTTTAACTTAACCGCTAAAGACTCAAATGAAACCTATTATTTGTTAACATTATAAAACCTCAAAGGTTTTTTTAATATAGAAAAACTTAACACATGGTCCCATCAATCCCCCCAAAAAATGAACTTTACACCTCTAACATGATGGACCAAGTGGAAAAAAAAAATAACAAGCACCAAGATGTTTACCAAGGCAAAACTGACCAATTATTAACCTGTTTTTGATTAAATCTGGTAAAACTAATTATTCCTATTTATCATTTTATAAAAGTCGCTGTCACTCTGACAAATACAAAAATAATTTAGCATTAAATTACTGAAACTTGTGAATGTATATTACACATAAACATGACTATAATATGAGGTTTATTGTCGGTGTGAACGTATATAGTATTAAAGATAAATAAATATAGGTAGAAAATTTTAAATGTGCCTTTACATGCAACAAATTCTATTTTTTTACACTTAAGTGTAAACTCTACATATTTAAATTTTTTAAATAACTATTTTATTAGTAACACAGTCAGTTATTTGCCACTCTGGAATAAAATGAGTACTAACTAGTTTCATTCATTTAATCAGACTACAACCTCCCCGCTCCCCTCCTGTTTCTCTACGTCCTCAATCAAAAATCGATGTAAACCTTTTTCACTTCCTAGTTTGTTTGGGACAGATCGCAACATTACCTAAAAAAGAATTATTCTGGTTTAATATAAAAAGTTCTGCGCAGCGAAAGAAATAGACTACTTAGAACTTAAAAAAGATAGTGGCGATAAATTTTTAAGACTTACTCGATAAGAAAATAACAGTATAAATAAAAGCAAAATAAATAATGATATATTCAAATAAAAGGTGGATAAAAAAAGTTAAATTAAAATAAAATATTCTCAGCAAAAAAAAAACTGAATCAAAGATTTATAAGTTATAAATAAAAAATATTAATATACTAAAATGATATATAAACAAATTAATATAATAGAAATACTAAGTTCTGTTATGTGTTCATAAAAAATGAAAATAATTTAAATAGGATAAACTAGACTATGCGAATGAAATAAAAACAAATAAATCACAGCGAATTAGTATAATTCTAATTAAATTATTGAAACTTATGAGGGAAAAAAATGGTTAAAACAGGCAAAACACAGCAAACTAGAGTAATCAATGGATGCCAGAAGGCTTGTGCATAAAATTCCCATATAGTGCCTACTTATCCAATATCCCCATACTAGTTTCTGACTTGTGGCCTTCGTCAGTGAGGAGCCTTGGATCTGAGAGCACTGCACCTAGATCTAGCTTGCTGTGTGTGGCAATACGTATAGTGAGTTTTGCCTGTTTTAACAACAGTTATTACACAAGCATAAGAGGTGTTGGTCATGTGATGTTTATTGAAAAAAATTGTCACAGACTAGTGGTGTTTTAATTGATATTATGATAATGATAGTATGCTGCCTTCTTAGAAGAGATTCAGTATAATAAAGGGTAAGAACTTGAAACAATAAATGGAATTTCACATGCAGATAAAATTGCTAATGAGAATACTGAATAACATTTATAAGTTAGACACACACAAAAAAATTAAATTTAGGAACAATAAACAAATGAAAGATGCAAATGGAATGATGATACCATTGTTAAGAAATATATCGAAAGAGGAAGGAATTTTTTTTTTTCAACAATCTTAAAAAGGTCAGCACCTGAAAATATTCGGTAAAATAACTCACTGTATAACTGGAACTAAAATATATGGATTTTAGAAGAGATAACTATCAATCAATCTATACATGAAACAAAAGTTGGGTGGTTATTATATATAAAAAAAATGATATGAAAAAATTGAAGAGTAACAAAGAAATGCTATCTATTTTATTTAATATATATTTTAATGAATCCCTAAATGTTTTGAAGAGAATAAAATTTGCATTCATAATAGGAAAGCATACATTCTAAAGATGGACTTGCAGATACTGAGAATAAGATAAATAAAATGTTAAGTAGAATTTATAAATCTATAATGAATCTGGAAATAATAAATACATCTTTGTTACAAAGAAGGGTTATGAAGAGGAAGTACTAGAATATTAAAAATAATAGTTGATTAGAAAATTATAGAACTAGTTAGTGTCAAAGCATTTAGATATTTAATTACAGAATAATAAAAAACCATCCTTATCAAAAAAAAACTATTTGCAAATGAATATAATCATTCCAATTTCAAAAAACAAATAAAAAGATAAAGTTACTATTACTACTACTAACAACCACAACAACAACAACAACAACAACAACAAGCAGAAGAAGAAGCAGAAGAAGAAGAAGAAGAAGCAGCAGCAGCAGCAGGGGCGGAGGGGGAGAGAGAGAGGGGGGGAGAAGAAGAAGAAGAAGAAGAAGAAGAAGAAGAAGAAGAAGAAGAAGAAGAAGAAGAAGAAGAAGAAGAAGAAGAAGAAGAAGAAGAAGAAGAAGAAGAAGAAGAAGAAGAAGAAGAAGAAGAAGAAGAAGAAGAAGAAGAAGAAGAAGAAGAAGAAGAAGAAGAAGAAGAAGAAGAAGAAGAAGAAGAAGAAGAAGAAGAAGAAGAAGAAGAAGAAGAAGAAGAAGAAGAAGAAGAAGAAGAAGAAGAAGAAGAAGAAGAAAGAAGAAGAAGAAGAAGAAGAAGAAGAAGAAGAAGAAGAAGAAGAAGAAGAAGAAGAAGAAGAAGAAGAAGAAGAAGAAGAAGAAGAAGAAGAAGAAGAAGAAGAAGAAGAAGAAGAAGAAGAAGAAGAAGAAGAAGAAGAAGAAGAAGAAGAAGAAGAAGAAGAAGAAGAAGAAGAAGAAGAAGAAGAAGAAGAAGAAGAAGAAGAAGAAGAAGAAGAAGAAGAAGAAGAAGAAGAAGAAGAAGAAGAAGAAGAAGAAGAAGAAGAAGAAGAAGAAGAAGAAGAAGAAGAAGAAGAAGAAGAAGAAGAAGAAGAAGAAGAAGAAGAAGAAGAAGAAGAAGAAGAAGAAGAAGAAGAAGAAGAAGAAGAAGAAGAAGAAGAAGAAGAAGAAGAAGAAGAAGAAGAAGAAGAAGAAGAAGAAGAAGAAGAAGAAGAAGAAGAAGAAGAAGAAGAAGAAGAAGAAGAAGAAGAAGAAGAAGAAGAAGAAGAAGAAGAAGAAGAAGAAGAAGAAGAAGAAGAAGAAGAAGAAGAAGAAGAAGAAGAAGAAGAAGAAGAAGAAGAAGAAGAAGAAGAAGAAGAAGAAGAAGAAGAAGAAGAAGAAGAAGAAGAAGAAGAAGAAGAAGAAGAAGAAGAAGAAGAAGAAGAAGAAGAAGAAGAAGAAGAAGAAGAAGAAGAAGAAGAAGAAGAAGAAGAAGAAGAAGAAGAAGAAGAAGAAGAAGAAGAAGAAGAAGAAGAAGAAGAAGAAGAAGAAGAAGAAGAAGAAGAAGAAGAAGAAGAAGAAGAAGAAGAAGAAGAAGAAGAAGAAGAAGAAGAAGAAGAAGAAGAAGAAGAAGAAGAAGGTGGTACTGAGTTTAAAAAATACATCAATGTTATTAAAATATTTATTATAAAGTTTTAAAAATCTATATAATATAATTAAACTAAGGTTTCATATTTATATTTATCAATATAAATAGTATTTTTGATGTTTGTGACATTGGAATGCAGTTATATATATATATAAATTCTATATATTGTGTATAAAAAGGTTCAATATCCTAAATATTTTTTTGATGAAATTAATTTTTTATAGATGTCAATGGCATCATTTATGATGGAAACTTTAGTTTATATGTAAAGATTAAATATGCATAGTTTAAGGTATATGAAATTTTGAGTGGAAGTTTTAACACATAGGGAAGTTATGTTTGAGTGTTGTTTATGCCTAGTTTCTGGAAATGTTGCTACTTCCATTTTAATTATGCATATATTAATTGTAATTTCATCATGTTGAATATAATATCGGTAATGGTTCATTTATAAAAACTTAATGAGTCATTTATAAAAGTTTAATTTATTTCAATGTTGTCATAGCTAAAGCAAACAACATCTTGCAAATATCTAAGTGTTTCCTATCTTATAAATCCTTTTGTTTAAACAATGTATATATGATTTAGTTTAACCAGATTTGTGATAAGAAAGATCAAAGATCCAACATTTCTTATTACATCTGGTTAAACCAAGTCACTGATACATATCCAATCCTAATATATGATCATTTAACAAATATTTATATATGTATTAAATTATTACAATTTGAGTTACAAGTGATAATGCACTCACACTTTTGACACCATTCATTTTATATAAATACACTAATGTATATTATCAATCATTTATTAATAAAGAAATTATAATATCATTTGGAGTCAGATATAAACTTTATATTTAGCTAAAGATTAATATATCTTTTTTCATTAAACATAATTACATGACATCTCTTATTTGTTCATGTGTATTATCTTTTTATGCTCTTAAAACTTTCATTTTGCAATACATTCTTCATATAAACACAACAATATGACACTAGAGATGAGTTCGAAATGACTATAAAAAATGATATATGAAACACAATTACATCGGCTATCTTTTTAACTTCTGCAACAAACTATTTTTATAAATACAATTTATCCAAACGTCAAACACTTTTTAGCAAACTCTATATTTGTACATACACATACGTTTCGACTGACCTGCAGTCTTCTTCAAAACTATTATATAATGAACAAAATAAAATAAAAAACACAACTATATAATAAACCATAAAAAATTTTAAACAATAAAAAACTAAAAACAACATAAAATATATATATTAAAAAACTGAAATAAATAAAACTTCAACAACATGTCTAATTGTAGCTTTATTTTGAATTTTTTCTTCAATTTATCTTCCAAATTAATACAATCAAAATTGCACTTCTTTAGTGTTTTTTTTTTTTTTTTTTGAGAAAAAAATAATTAAGATATTAACTGCAGATGTCTAAATGAAATTTAAATAAAAACAAGTGATCATTTTGTGTCCTACTAAAAATTAGATGTTAAAAAAATAGCTTATATAAAGCAGCTTTATGTGGAAGAGGGGCTTGAATTATTATTTAGAAAAAGGCGAATAGAAGCTTTTGATTTGGAGAAGATTATATAAATTGAAAAGTAGAATAAGTTGTGTAGAAAAATACAAATGTCTATTAAGAAAATTATGAGGAAAAAAACAGGAATAGAAATGGGTCTGTATTTTAAGTACAGGAACTATGAAAGATAGTTTACAAAGAAAACACAAAGAAAAAAAATAAAAATGTTGTACCAGTAATCTAAAAGTTAGTATCCCCCCCCCCCAATAGAAAGATTTGGATAAATTTACTGCAATTATTTGTAAATATAGGGGCTTTGAATACAGACTTTCAGGCACCTTTCAACTATCCACACTATCTCATATCACTGATACACATGTAGAAAAGATAAATAATCACCAATATATGCATTTCATGCTGAACCAGCACTCATCAGTGGTCCAAGTCATCATCTCCCACACACATATATAACCAGTGCTCAGTTTATATTGATAACAAATCCTCATACTTTAATGGACAGTCTTCAATATACTCCAACTCTTCAACCATCCATACCATTGAAAATCTGATGATGGATTGCCCAAATATCATGCTGATGCCAATATTATTGTTATGTCCATGTTAACCTCAAGACACTATAATCTCTCATATATAGGACCTTGTTCATTTAAATACACAGAAGAGGGATGCACAGGGTGCAGGCTTAAAGTGTAATATTTGAAATATAGGCATTCTTCATATACTTGGAGCTTAATTGTAAATATAGAGGATTTGAACATAAACTTTCAAGCACCCTTCAACTATCCACACTATCTCATATCACTTATACAAATGTAGAAAAGGTAAATAATCACCAATATATGTATTTCATGCAGAATCAGCACTTATCAGTTGGTTCAGATCATCATCTCTCATACCTATATATAACCAGTGCTCAGTTTATATTAAGATAGCAAATCCTTATACTTGAATGGATAGGTTTAAATCTATTCCAACCTCCAACCCTCCAGCCATCTATATCATTGAAAATCTGATGATGGAATGTCCAAATTCCATGCTTATGCCAACATTACTGTTATGCTATGTTGACCTCGAGTCACTCTAATCTCTCATGTATAGGACATTATCCATTTAAATACATAGAAGAGTGATGGGCATGATGCAGGTTTAATGTATAATATTTGAAACAGAAGCATTATTCATATACCTGGAGCTTTGAGTTCAATATGGGCATAACAATAATATTAGTATCAGCATGGGATTTGGGCATTCCATCATCAGATTTTCAATGATGAGGAGTTGGAGGTTAAAGTAGATTGAAGCCTGCTCATTATAGTATGGGGATTTGCTATCTTAATATAAAATGAGCACTGATTATATATATACATGTGGGAGATGATGATCTGGACTAACTGATGAGGGCTGGATTAGCATGACATATGTATATTGGTGATTATTTATCTTTTCTACATGTGTGTGGTCATGTGTATCAGTGATATGAGATAGTGTGGATAGTTGAAAGGTGCTTGAAAGTCTGTGATCAAATCCCCTATATTTACAATTGAGCTCCAGGTATATGAAGAATGCTTGTATTTCAACTATCGAATTTATTTGTGAAATTTGCTTTTAAATAGATAATAGTAAAATGATAATAAGATATATATCTGTTAAAACCAAAAAAAAAAATCAAATTATGAATACCATATTACTTCAAATATAAGCACTTTTCCCCAAATTTTAGGGTTGTAAAAAAGGGTGCATCTTAAATTTAAAATGAAAATTTTTAACATCTTATTTCTGTGGATCTTTGCTTTAAACTATATGTCCACATAGTATTAAGATTGTTGCCTATGTAGAATAGCATGTTAAATCTTTTTTAATTAATATTTTTTGGATTGACTTCATAAATGGCTTTAACTATTTTTCCAATTTTACTGTTATTTTATCAAGAAAATTCTACTGAATAATCTTTAGAATTTTTTGGCAACTAAAAAATCAATATAAAAATGACATAAACAAGGCATTGGATGGTTTTTTGTTCCCTACACAAGAAAGCACATGTCAAAATTTTGATAGGTCCAATACCTTCATTTTGATTTTTAAAATAAAAACATATGTTTTAGAATCTTTTTAACATTATTTTGCCAATTCTGATAGTTCTGATATTTTTGTTTTGATTTTAAAAGTGAAAACATATGTTTTTTCCCCAAAAATATTTACAAAAATATAAATTATTTTAGAAGAATGGTTTAGATTTTAATAGAAAAATGTACTTTTACATGAAAGCAAACTGATAAAGAAAATATAATGTTTGACTGTAATTTAAATGGTCTGAAGATAATGTACTCTGATGGAAGAGTGAATATGAGAATTCAAGTTCTGAAAATAAAGATGTAGAAAGTGAAAGTACCATATATCTGAAGAAGATTCATAATAAATTAGATGAGTTTATTGTATTTATTAGTTTCCTATTTAAGTACATATATATATCTTAAATTTGGGAGTTCATTTTTTTTCCAATTTTTCAGGCTTAAAATCTTACTGCATCTTAAATTAGAGGGCATCTTATATTTGAAATAATATGGTATAATTATTTTTTTTTTATTTATGTGTAGTATTTCTTGTCAAATTATAGACAGATTTTTTTAATAATAATAATATAAAAAAAAATTGTATTATTTATTGAAATATTTCATAATAATAATTGTCTTCAATTAATTAGTTGTAATTAAATCAACAAGTGTTAGTAAACTGATTTATTTATTTATTATTTATTTTTTAACTATGCAACTTCACTACCCTCCCCCCCCTTCATTCTGCAAACATACAAAAATCAGATTATAAATTACATTTTAGTCTGCATTAATTACTGTTGGATTATTTTTTAATTATTAAATGACTTTAACAAATTATAAATGTGGCACTGAGATTAACCTAAAAAATTTAAAAAAATTGCAAAAAAAGTTTTATTATTATTTTATTCTAACTTAATAATTTTTTCACTCATTGCTTGATCCTTTTTCAAATTCCAATATTGCAGTTTTGAAATAAATATGAATCAATAATAATCCAATTGACTTCAGTTTATAGAAAGTACAGATTAACAAAGTATATAACCAACTATAGTTTGTACATAATAAATTTAAGTAAAAAGAAAATAGAAATAAAAAATGAATTCCATCAAAAAATATAAAAAAGGACTTATAGGGTAAATAATAATGTTGGTGGTCGAGTGGTCAGCACAGCTGCCTTACAAGCAGTTGTCCCAGGTTTGCGGGTTCGCTTCCCGGCCGATACTTTCACACATGAAAAAAAATTGATTTAAAATAAAAAATACAATTTAAAAAATACTGTAGCACCTATATTTGTTAGAGGGAAGGCTATTTATTCTACTAGAATTATAAATAAATAAAAGTTAAATACTAGAAAATTAAATGGATTCAAGTGTGAATATAAAAAAAAAAGACAATCATTTCATAAAATTTTTTTTGAATAGTTTATTATTTGAGAGTTTATAAGAAGTAATCATAGGAAGAGATGAAATGGAGTCACGATCCATGACCTTGACTTCTAGTATTTAACAATCTACCACTGTACTCAGCCATGCATTGTTAGTAATTCCATGATCACCTAAAAGAACACAGTAAACATTTTTTTAAATAACTAATAAAAAGATATGATTGATGGGTCTTCAGTATGAAGTCTGTGTCTGGTAAAAAAAAATTTTTTAACAAGTTGTTTATGTTAATGTGTAGCAAAGATGACATCAACAATAAAGTACAAAAGTCGAATACAAACTGGCTTAATATAGGAGATATACAACAAACTTTTTTGTTCAAGAAGGAGAAAGAAAGTCTTTTTATCTGAATAAAAAAATCTTCCATTCCTTCCTTGCTCAAAGGAATTGAAAAATTTGAAGATTTGTATCAACCAATTCAAATTCGTAATCTGGTAAACAAACTTCAGAAATATTACCAAAATCATCCTTTCTTTTATTTTTGCTGTAATATCTTATATAAATCCAATTTATCCAAACCACTTTGAACACTTTTTAGCAAAACCATTTTATTGTACAACATATACACATATACCTATGTTTGACTGTCCTGCAGTCTTTACATTTTTTATAGTATTATTTATATAGTTATGTATTTTATTTTAATTTGTTCATTACATCATAGCTCTGAAGAAGATTGCAGGGCAGTTGAAATGTAGGTGTATATATTTTACAATAAAAGGTTATTAAAAAGTGTTCAAAATGGTTTGGATAAATTGGATTTATATAAAATAAACAAACTTCTTGAAATAGTTAGCATATTAAGAGAATAAATAGAATCACTTATATTCCACTTTCATCCAAATTTATCAAAATATGGGCAGATATGATATTTAGTTATAGCTGAAACATTAGGTTAAAATGTTTTCATATAGCTAAAATACAATACAATATAGTAAATGATACAATTCAAAGTGCAATCACTACTATTGGTCTATATTATTATATTCTAGAAAATATATAAAAGTTCTACCGTTAAACCATATAATAAACATTATGCAATAAAATCAAACTATAATTTATTATAACATATATAAATATTAAAAAATAAATGTAAATCATGAGCTCATTCTTCATATATGCATGACATGCTTCCCACTCATCAAGTAATAAGTTTGCACTTCTGGGTGTTATTTAGCATGGCAATAAAATAGCAGATTAGGAGATAAATGTCCCTGGATCAATTTTTAATAGTAATGTACATAAAAAAAAATCAAACTGATCAAATAGTTGAAATAGTGCTCAATCTTCCACTTAGATATTCAAATGTCAATACAATTGATCACATAATTTTATTAAGATTACACTATGTTTCAATTGCTTTTTTTAAAAAAAAAACAGGCAGCACACCAAATCACTTGAATGAGCATATAGCAGAACTTGTTAAATATTCATTTGTTTACAAATATTTGGTTACAGTAAAGTTGGCTTCTTAATAATTTTCAGATATTCAGCATAAAAAAGTAGATAATAATAATCACCACAAAATAAATTGCTTATTAAATATCCAAATCACTACACTTATCTAGAAGTTTAAAGAAAGCATTGCATAATAAAGAGTTCACTTGATCATATATATATATATATGATGGATGACTCCATCACCCCTCCAATAATCAGTACAAACCATGTGGCCCAATTCCAATTCAAATCCCATGATATTAAGGTTACTTATTAAGTAATAGAATTAGATATTATATTGTTAGGGCATCAAACCAGTTATCACAACCTAAGCCTTAAAGCCAAATATAAATAAAATTTAAACCATAGTTTACACCAAATCGATAAAATGGAGGTGACAATTAATCATTATCACAATTAATATTAAATTTATTGTGATTACACAAAGGAGCAACATGCAATAGATCAGATAAATGAACTTAACATAATATTAAAGTAAAGAAAAACCAAATGTTCATTTATTTTTTATTTTTTAACAAGTTGTTTGTGTTAATATGTATCAAAGATGACATCAAGACTAAAGTACAAAAGTCGAGCACAAACTGGCTTAATATAGGAGACATACAACTTGTTCAAGAAGGAGAAAGAAAGGCTTTTTATCTGAGTAAAAAAATCTTCCATTCCTTATTCAAAGGAACTGAAAGAAAAATTTGAAGGTTTTTATCGACCAATTCAAACTCGTAATACTGGTGAAGAAATCTTTTATAAGGATTTAAAAAGGAAAAACATTTAGCTCTAAAACATCCAAACAAAGAGTTCGGAAATTCTTAATTTGCAAACAAAATAAAGTATTTGAATCTCTAAAATCACAATTGATTCCTCACTATAGATTTTCAGATTTAAATCTAAAACATGTAATAGCAGAAGGAATATTGACATTTCTCCAATAAAATTAAATCACAAAAAGTAATATAAGTATTGACTAAAGTAATTATGGGCTGCTAAGTGCAAAAGGAAATGTTGTGGAAGAAAAATCATCATCCATGAAACTAGAAATTGTCAAGACCGATATGGGATTGTCCTATCTCTCTATGCCTGGACTGATAAACATCAGAACGATCCATCATGAATTTTTTTTTTTATTCCTCACTTCAAAACTCCAGTTTGAAGGCTTCCATCAGATATTCGAATTCCCAGCTATGCATAAAGGAACTACCATGGATTATGAGATCAAGCCATTAGAACACTGAGATCAAGCCATTAGAACACTGTCCATACAAGCTATAAAAACAAGTTATAAAGTTGACATCATCTATATATTTAATTATTTATATGCTATGTGCAATAATTTGATTTTCTTTATTCTAATGTACATCAAATAGCTTTAATTTAAAATTTATGAAATTAAGACAAAAAGAATTTTTTTTCATTACCTTGGATAGACAAAATCTATTAGGTATGATCTTTATTATAAAATAATCTGATCATTATAAATGGGACAAGGTAAGACACACACAAGGTAAGACATTACCTAATAAATATATAAATTCAACATTCACATATGTACAACACCTACACATTCATTAATTGTTTATTCTAAAGTTTGTGTTAATTATTAATATTTTTTTTTAAATATACTTTCTATGCATATTTTTATTATTATTTGTGACTTAAACTTATAATTCTCCTTCATCGCACACACATTGTACATAACAAGGGAATCTTTTAAACCATCATGGCATTAAGTAAAAGACACAAAAAACAAGATAAATGAATATGTTACTATATATATAATAATGTTGTATATAATATGAAGTTTATTTATGTTAGTCAAGACATTTAGTGGATATTCTTTGTGGGACCAAGATGGGAAATATTGATATAGACCAAACATAAATAAAGAATGACCACCAATGCCTAAATGAGTTTTTTCTAATTTTGATTTAATTTTCTTCTCCAAATGCTAATCCATGTATATAGATATGTTCATTAAATTTATTTAAATGTTAAAATATGTTTCTTGGTTTATTTTTCTGTGGTTAAATTATGCTAAGTTATATCCTTAGACATATATCACAGTTATTATTTGCATGTATACAATATGTTATACCCACTCCTATTAATAGATACAGATTTATTTTACACGTATTAAGATTATGGTGATACAAATATTACCTGAACATGAGGACCATACATCATCTCCTTGAGTTCAAAATCCAGAACAGCAGGAGTAAACTACAATATGTAGGTAATATGTTAAGGGTAGAATCAGTAGTTGTTTAGATCTTGCTCTCTTCTCCCTTAAGTATGAGTTTAATGTATGTAAGTATGCATGAATGTAGACAATAAAGATACACTCTTATACTCATCAGGAGGACCCCACTCACCTTTGTGCATACCATGAAAAGACCATCTAGTTACAATATATATATATATATTGTAACAAGCACAGATGACATTACATTGTTTTTTTATTATTAAACATGTTCGCATTTAAAAATTTTCTTTAAGAATTAAAAATTGAAATTAAATATCATCTTAAACGCGTATATATAAATCGCACAGAAAAAAAAAAAATTATTAAACGAAAACTTTATTTTAAAAAAAGTGTTTTAAAACTAAATTTTCAGTAGAGATTTAAAGATAAAAATATATCTTTAAGTTTGAAAACACATTAATTAATCAGAAATGGAAATGATTGTTTTAATTAGTTAAATATAAACTAGCCTTGGGCATTTAAATGTAAAAAACATCGGTCAGATAGGAAAACAATAGAAACAAATAGCCAATGAATGAAAAACAATGGAATCGGACCTCAGCGAAAGGACCATATCATCATCATGATGTAACATCCATTGGATCCTTCAAATTAATATAAAAGGACATGTTTGATTTTGTTTAACTCTTATAATGCATGACTCGTCTAAAAACAAGAAGATTTGACATCACTCTAAATCGGCTACTTTTTATCCCACGTATACATATAATATGTCATTCGAAAGAAAATCAAAAGTTCTGTAAGATGGTGCCCTCTTCAGATTTATTTTACAAGTAAAAAATCAATAAAAATGACCATATATGTCAAACAAAACCAAAGCACCGCCTCCTCACCAACTTTTCTTGAATCTTATTGGCTGTCCCACTTCTGTCAGAAAGGGATCGGGCTGCCAAAAAGTAAAAAGTTACGTTCGTTTTGATTTTTATTACGAAAATTATAAACGAATGTTTACAACATTTTAAACAATATTTGAATTGAATTACAAATTATTATTGATAAAATAATACTAAAAATCAAATTATTTTAGAAAAATAGTTAAGATATTACCAAGAATTATTTATTTATTGCTACATATTGATCGTAACGTTAAAGTGAAAAAAAAAAGATTGCGTCAGCAATCTTTTTTGGTTGGTTGAATAGCGGTTACTTTTATTTCACCGCAATTGAATATTTTTTAAATTATAAATCAAATTTTATTTTTGAAAAGACTTTCGTTTGTTTCATAATCTGACAATTCAGTAATATACTTTTTACAAATGAAACTAATGTATTTATATTATTAAAAGTGATCTATTTTAACAATAGATTTTGTTAAAGATGTGAGTTGGCCAATTACAAGTTTTGATTTTTAACTCATTCGGCCAATTAAATAATAATCGTTGAAAGGGTTAATTAATTAGTTAGTTAGGGATTATTTACGATGTGACAGATATGTGTTAGTGTGGAAGTGAAGGAGAAGGGAATGAAAAGACGCACTCTTCAATCCCTTCAGTTTTGTTTAAAAAAAAAAGAAATGACATCGTTTTTTCTACATTAAGGACCAGCTAAACTAAAAGACCTCTGGATAAATAAAAAAAACAATGGCTAACTGGATACCAATATCTACTTAGGACGGCGTGGGAATTCACGTTCAAATGGCAAGCCACAGATAAAGCTGGACATTTTTCAAAATCGTAAGAACTTTATATTCATTTGAAATCAATAAGAACTTTAAATTCTAAACCTTTTGGTAAATCATACAAATAGAATTCTATCTGACCAATGTAAATTAATATTAATAATGTCATTTGATGTATTTTTTTATTTATTTAAAATCATTTCCATTTATTTTTTTTGTTCTTTTAAGTTTTTATTATGATTTTTGTTTTTCGTTAGACTAAATTACATAAATGTTAAACTTAAATCGGGCGTGAATGGCTGTATAGATTTGTAAAGTTATATTATGGGAGGGTAATCTTAGGTTATTTGTGTCATTGTTGAATTGGGTCAATGGATTGGATATATTTGTGTAATTAGTAGATGTAGTATGAGTTTTGCTACATGCAGAATCGCTGTATACACCGCACCAACCCTTTGCCTATGGATGGGATCGTAAGTCCGCAAAAAGGATCGCGGTCCCTTCCTATGGAGTTTTTATTTTATTGTTCTTCTTGCTATACAGACGTCATATTCCTGTATTGGACAAGAGTCAATGTCTTCTCTAACTATACTGTTCAGATGTCCATTCCTGACAGTATAGTATATTTGTGCTGTTGTATTTTCATGCTACATTGAATACATAAATGTATTAGATGGATTGACGCCAGTTTGACTGCGAATTTTTAGCCTAAGGTTAAATAGGGATAGAATATTTTCTTTTCAAATGCAAATCTATGTAGTCTATTCATACTTGAAACTCTAAATAAAATTGCATTAAATTTAAGTTGGGTATATATATACGTTTGCATGGATTCGTTTCGGTTGTGTTTTTGGTTTTCATATTTGATCAAAATATATAGACATTCGGTAAATAATGATACCTTATGGTGAGTATCTAAAAGGTATTTATTCAGATGTCTTTTAAGTTATTGGTAACAATGTGGGCATCTTACGATGAATGCTAGTGGGTTTCTTATATTCCCTATGCAATTGTCGGTATCAATGATTTTGTATTTTGATCATTTATGTTTGCTTTGAAATGTAACCGTGTAATCTATGTAACCGATCTATACTCAACATTATAAACCAAGCTTTTATAATCCCATCTGTGCAAACTTATAAAAGAATTAAAATGTAAATTTATAAAAATTAAATGTAAATTAAAATCAAAAATCAAAGTTAAAAATGTAAGTTAAATTTTAAAATGTAAAACTAATACTAAAATAATTTTAAATTTTATATATATGTGTGTAAATAAATGTTTGTATGTTAACAGTGGCTTATTTTATTCTTTTTTTATATACTCTTAGATTATATTATTTAATCTCTGCTATTTCACTGAGCTAGTGACATGGGCTAACGACCAGAACCAAAATATTTAAAAATATATATATATATATTTTACTTACGTATCTGCCTACTTTATAAATTTTTCTAGGTTCAAATGCCTAGTGGCGCCCTGTAGTGCAGAGCACGGTAAGTAGGGTTGCTTCAGATCGTTACAATTGGCTTTCCCAACTTGGGCCGATGTTTAATAAACCACGTATACCCTGAACAAATTCTTCTCAAAATGAAATATTTTTATCTGTTTACATAAAGTCGTATACTTTAAATCTTAAAAAAGCTCTGCCAGTAAAAGAAATAGCACATATATTAAACACGAGAAAGTATAAATAATTTTAAACTGTATTTCATTAAAAAGAAAGTCAAAAGGTTGCGATTGATATGTTTTTTTTTTGTTGTTAATATAAATTATGCTTTGATGTGTATAGGAGCGCACAGCCACGTAAGTTTATGATGGTAAATGTGGTACCTTACAGAGAGTACTTTTGGGAATTTACTTCAGTGTAATTCCTATGTAAGCATTTCAATAAATCATAAATAAGTTGGTGGTATTTATAATTGTGCTGCAAATATACACGCATAAACCCATCATCTGTCAAAACATATTTACTTCAATGCAACCTTCCTAAATAATTTAAAAAATTTGCTTGTCATGCCGGGTGTAAAAATAAAATGTATAAAAAAAATAGAACTCTTGTGGGGAGGAGGTGTAAACGTAAATGGTCCTTAGGAGAACGATAGTAAACAATTTTTTTTTGTATATAGTCTTTTTGTAAAATTACTAACCGGATGTTTTGTAAATGTTTTCATTAATCATGTACCGTAATTACTAACCCTAAGTAAAATATTTTTTTTTTGATCATTTTTTTTAAGCAACTTTACTGATATGTAACAAGCACTGACGACGTTACATTGTTTTTTTATTATTAAACATGTTCACATTTAAAAATTTTCTTTAAGAATTAAAAATTGAAATTAAATATCATCTTAAACTCATATATATAAATCGCACAGAAAAAAAAAATTATTAAACGAAAACTTTATTTAAAAAAAAGTGTTTTAAAACTAAATTTTCAGTAGAGATTTAAAGATAAAAATATATCTTTAAGTTTGAAAACACATTAATTAATCAGAAATGGAAATGATTGTTTTAATTAGTTAAATATAAACTAGCCTTGGGCATTTAAATATAAAAACATTGGTCAGATAGGAAAACAATAGAAACAAATAGCCAATGAATGAAAAACAATGGAATCAGACCTCAGTGAAAGGACCATATCATCATCATGATGTAATGTCCATTGGATCCTTCAAATTAATATAAAAGGACAAGTTTGATTTTGTTTAATTAATTAGTTAGTTAGGGATTATTTACAATGTGACAGATATGTGTTAGTGTGAAAGTGAAGGAGAAGGGATTGAAAAGACGCACTCTTCAATCCCTTCAGTTTTGTTTAAAAAAAAAAAAAAGAAATGACATTGTTTTTTCTACATTAAGGACCAGCTAAACTAAAAGACCTCTGGATAAATAAAAAAACAATGGCTAACTGGATACCAATATCTATTTAGGATGGTGTGGGAATTCACATTCAAATGGCAAGCCACGGATAAAGCTGGACATTTTTCAAAATCGTAAGAACTTTATATCCATTTGAAATCAATAAGAACTTTAAATTCTAAACCTTTTGGTAAATCATACAAATAGAATCATATCTGACCAACGTAAATTAATATTAATAATGTCATTTGATGTATTTTTTTATTATTTAAAATCATTTCCATTTATTTTTTTTGTTCTTTTAAGTTTTTATTATGATTTTTGTTTTTCGTTAGACTAAATTACATAAATGTTAAACATAAATCGGGCATGAATGGCTGTATAGATTTGTAAAGTTATATTATGGGAGGGTAATCTTAGGTTATTTGTGTCGTTTCTGAATTGGGTCAATGGATTGGATATATTTGTGTAATTAGTAGATGTAGTATGAGTTTCGCTACGTGCAGAATCGCTGTATACACCGCACCAACCCTTTGCCTATGGATGGGATTGTAAGTCGGCAAAAAGGATCGTGGTCCCTTCCTATGGAGTTTTTATTTTATTGTTCTTCTTGCTATACAGATGTCATATTCCTGTATTAGACAAGAGTCAATGTCTTCTCTAACTATACTGTTCAGATGTCCATTCCTGACAGTATAGTATATTTGTGCTGTTGTATTTTCATGCTACATTGAATACATAAATGTATCAGATGAATTGACGCCAGTTTGACTGCAAATTTTTAGCCTAAGGTTAAATAGGGATAGAATATTTTCTTTTCAAATGCGAATCTATGTAGTCTATTCATACTCGACACTCTAAATAAAATTGCATTAAATTTAAGTTGGGTGTATACGTTTGCATGGATTCGTTTCGGTTAATTGTGTTTTTGGTTTTCATATTTGATCAAAATATATAGACATTCGGTAAATAATGATACCTTACGGTGAGTATCTAAAATATATTTATTCGGATGTCTTTTAAGTTATTGGTGACAATGCGGGCATCTTACGATGAATGCTAGTGGGTTTCTTATATTCCCTATGCAATTGTCGGTATCAATGATTTTGTATTTTGATCGTTTATGTTTACTTTGAAATGTTTTTAACCGTGTAATCTATGTAACCGATCTATACTCAACATTATAAAACAAGCTTTTATAATCCCATCTGTGTGAACTTATAAAAGAATTAAAATGTAAATTTATAAAAATTAAATGTAAATTAAAATCAAAAATCAAAGTTAAAATTGTAAGTTAAATTTTAAAATGTAAAACTAATACTAAAATAATTTTAAATTTTAAATATATGTGCGTAAATAAATGTTTGTATGTTAACAGTGGCTTATTTTATTCTTTTTTTATATACTCTTAGATTATATTATTTAATCTCTGCTATTCTACTGAGCTAGTGACATGGGCTAATGACCGGAACCAAAATATTTAAAAAAAAAAAAAATTTTTTTTTCTTTACTTACGTATCTGCCTACTTTATAAATTTTTCTAGGTTCAAATGCCTAGTGGCGCCCTGTAGTGCAGAGCACAGTAAGTAGCTTGTTCCGGATCGTTACAATATATATATGCAGTAGTGGATGGTTGAAGAGTTGGAGTGTGTAGTAAATTGGAGCCTGTCCATTAAAATATGAAGATTGTCTATCTTAATATATATCTGAGCACTTATGGTATATATGTGTGGGAGATGATAATCTGGACCACCTGATGATTTCTGGTTTAGCATGAAATACGTATATTGGTGATTATTTATCTTTTCAGAATATATGTGCTTGAGTGTATCAGTGTTATTAGATAGAGTGGAGAGTGGTGGGTCGTGTGAAAGTCTGTGCTCATATACCCTATAAACAGTTAAGGACACAGATTTTCTTAAAGTACATGGAGTGTAAAAAATTTGGGGTTATCAAAATTGAAGTGAAGGGGGTCTTTTATTGAAAACACACTTTTAGAAATTAGTGTTATTTACAGCTGCTATTGAGGGCATGAGTGAATAAAATAATCAGCATATATCATACTTTCTTAAAATGTTTGATTGTGATTATATATATATATAATACCAGTTGTTGTATATGTAATGCAAAAAATTGATATCATGGATGAGAAAAAACAAGCAAAATATTTATTTAGTAATGATAATAAAAATAAAAAAAAAAACGGAAGAATAAAATGCAAGATGTATTGTTTTCTGTTTGGAGCTGTAAAAGTTTTTGTGATGCATTCAAAGTTATGATGATTGAGTTCATCAGTCTTGTTTCCATCACCCTTAGTTGATTAGAGGTTTTTCTTCCATAATAGTTTTCAAAATGAAATAACTTTAGATTGGTCATATACAGTTATATACTATAAAAAGCAGTGCAATAAAATCAATAAATGATTAAAAAAAAAAAAAAATCAAAATAGATTTTGAACACAGAATTTTTTTTCTTTACATAACTTAATTTTTCATTGTTATAATTTAAAATAATTATTTTTTTATTTGAAACAAAGCAATCTTTGTTATCAGTGATATTTATGTAATAATTTAGAGATGAATATAGGGTTTGAACACAGACTTTCATGTACCCTTCAACTATCGACACTATCTCATATCACTGATACATATGTAGAAAAGATAAATAATCACCAATATACATATTTCATGCTAAGCCAGCACTCATCAGTTGGTCCAGATTGTCATCTCCTTCATACTTCAATGGATAGACCTCAATCTACTCCAATTTTTCAGCCATTATTTATCTTTTCTACATGTGTATCAGTGGTTTGAGATAGTATAGATAGTTGAAGGTTGTTTGCAAGTCTATGTTCAAATTCTCTATATTTACAGTTAAGCTCCAGGTATATGAAGAATACCTGTATTTCGAATATTATAGACGAATAATAAAATTATAAGTTTATATATCTCGACAAACTATTAACTTTAGGTTAAATTAACCAATAGTTAAAATGATTGTTATTCACTTTTTATAAATATGATTAATAATCTAAGTTAACTTAATACATGTGTACATATAAACATTCATACCATAAATATGTTATATACGAACATATACAAAAAAAAAAAAACAGATCAAACGTATATTATCTTCAAATGATCTTATTTGGTGAAAACTGCTTTTAAACTATTCCCTCCCGCCAGAAACCATCTAATTTATGAATTCCCTAATAAGCATTTTGCAACAGGTACTATAAAAAACTCAGCAGTTTCCAGTAATAGTAGCGAGGAGTCACTGAAATGAACACCCATCAAAAACCATGTGATGGTTGAAAGCTAAACCTTCACGCGTTCAGATTGCCTGCAGCAAAATTCATTTTGACAGGTCGGAAAAAAAGGTAAAAAGATAAGCTCTCAATAATTGCAGGCTATACAAATGCTGACATAACCCTAAAGGAAATTAAACATTTAAATCTAAGAGAAAACTGTCTGATATGATATTTGATATATATATGAGAGAGAATAAAAGTGGGAGGAAAAAGTGGAATTTTAAAAGTGGTTCATACTAATGTCAGGAGTTTGAATCCGAATAAATAAATACATGTACTGTAAATTATTTTTTGCTTCTAGAGTATTCTTCTTAAAGGCCCATAATAATTTCACTTAGATAGACAATTTCCTAAGTTAATTAACAAGCATAAAAAGGTCTTGTAAACTTATAACAAATACAGATAAGCGTTTTCATCCATATGTGTTTGCGCATGCATATATTCATATACTTATATTCAGTTTTCTGCCAAAAACAGATTATCATATTTAATTAAGTAGATTCCATTTTTTTTATATACCAATAAATCTTTCACATGTAAGTTTTAGGCACTCAGATCTATATAATATTTTAATGACACAAACAATAGTTTTTATCCATCAGAGAAATAAGCCTATAGTAGCATGAGAAGTAACAGATATGTGAAACACAGTTTCTATAAGACATATCAATAAACAACATAGAAGCAAGAAAAAAAAAATACTAACTTTTTATTCATTTTAACAAAGCTTTTCTATATATAGTGATTATTAAAGAAGATATAGGAGATCCAGAGAAAAATCAAAACACTAAATCAAACTGAAAATGCTATAATAGACAATATGACATTCAAAGTGGGCTAAAATGCATCATGGACTATAGTTTGAGAAACACCTGTTTGATGATAATATCTTTTTGAAAAACAGTTAATCTGCATTTGAAAAGAAAACTTGCATTTCTCTGTACACACACCTACAGACAAGTATATAGAAAGAGTTTTTCAATATTTATTATAAGATTTGTAAAATTACTTATTTACATCCTTTGTGTTCAGTTCAATTATCGGATACTTAAAAATATACCTATATACAATATTATTTTTGACATTTGTAGTTATACTACATACAACCTTTATCATGAAGTGCTCTCATTCATTATTATATATCATTACTAACTCTTCTGAATTATGTTTTTCTTAGTCTTTCTTTTTATCTTATGTTTTCATCTACTTACAGATAAAATCTTTTGTATACTATTGTATATTAGTAGATCAAAGATTTTTTTTTCTTTTCCACATTTGAGTTATTTTAAAATTTTCTAATTGTGTTTCTTGAATAATTTATAAAATATTAATACCTTCTTCACATTTAAATGAATTTAAATTACTTTCAACTATTTTTGAGAGTCAACCATTTATTTTAAATATTTTGTTGTTGTTTCAAATTTACATACAAAAATATGTTTTTTTAAATTCTCTTGCAATTTTTCTTTTTTTTACATATTAAATGTCACATTTTCAATTTGTTTATTAATTTAATAAATAAAATATAAAAATAGATTAAGAATGAAATTAATATATATATAATCTAATAACTGAAACACAGGCTTATTGTATACCTGTGTCTATATATGTAATATAGGTATATGAGCACAGACTTTCACACTACCCACCACTCTCCACTCTATCTAATAACACTGATACACTCAAGCACGTATATGCTGAAAAGATAAATAATTACCAATATACGTATTTCATGCTAAACCAGCAATCATCAGTTGGTCCAGATTATCATCTCCCACACATATATACCATAAGTGCTCAGATATATATTAAGATAGACAATCTTCATACTTTAATGGACAGGCTCCAATCTACTACACACTCCAACTCTTCAACCGTCCATCCGATTGAAAATCTAATGATGGAATGCTCGAAGGCCACCCTGAGGCTGAGATTCTTGTCACATCCATGTTGACCTAAAGTCAATCTGAACCCCACATGTACAGGACATAATCCATTAAATACATATGCAAGGATGGGTGTGACAAGAATCTCAGCCTCAGGGTGGCCTTCGAGCATTCCATCATTAGATTTTCAATCGGATGGACGGTTGAAGAGTTGGAGTGTGTAGTAGATTGGAGCCTGTCCATTAAAGTATGAAGATTGTCTATCTTAATATATATCTGAGCACTTATGGTATATATGTGTGGGAGATGATAATCTGGACCAACTGATGATTGCTGGTTTAGTATGAAATACGTTTATTGGTGATTATTTATCTTTTCAGCATATATGTGCTTGAGTGTATCAGTATTATTAGATAGAGTGGAGAGTGGTAGGTCGTGTGAAAGTCTGTGCTCATATACCCTATATATATATATATATAATCATAATATGAATCTTTCCTCAAGATAAAAATATTTGCCACTTTTTTTTTCTGAAGTTATAATGACTGTATTATGAGTAGCATCAATAATATAGTACCGGCTTAAAACCATGCAGTAACACTTTTATAATAGACATCTTGTGCAAATTATTTTTGTAATAGATTCATGATACATTGGTAATGTTAGTTTCTGTCATGCCTATGTCTTGAGTTTGAACTCGGGCCAGATTGAATTTTACTTTTTTTTTTTACATGTTAATCAGAATTAGGATTTTTCTTTGCAAATGAATTCCCATAGATAACTCAGTTTACTATCCAATGTTAGTTGATAAATGGCTTAGCTAATGGAACTTTGCTCAAATACTTACCATCCAGTAATTGGCAAGCCTACTGAGTTACGGCTTCTTTATCGTTTCTTATAAAGGATTATTGAGGAGATTATTGTCCTGTAGTTGACTACTTAAATATAGTTTCAGCTTTTATATCAATAGTATTTTTTACTGTTTCTAAAATATGAGTTACAAAATTTAGTAATTAGAAACTTTCATCAACTTGCACTTCATTATTGGGATGCTTAAAACTAGAGTCAATCCTTAAAATTTATTTATTATAGCAGTTATTAATAACACACATAAAAGAATTAAACTATAAAGATCTTACAAATATCCAACATTGCAATAGCTGTACCTTAATACTTAATTACATATTTAATATATTTGTTTTTATATGTGTATGCATGATGTGTAAAGAAACAGATTTAGTGATTCTCAAAAATCTCTTTGGTTTGATTGAAAAGTATAGCATCAACATTTAAACTACTGAATATTTATTGCACTTCATAATCTTATAACTTATTTAAAAATTGTGTGCAATAAATCATCTTTACATATATCCAATCATTCTATTTATTTGAGAATAAAGAATGTATAAAATAAAACAACATTTTTAATTTCTTACCTGTAATTTGAATAGATTAGAATCCTCATTCACAAGTGACTGATTCTGAAAAATAACATAAAAGTCAAGTTTCTGTAGGAATAACTTTACTAATATTTAATTGAGACTAAAATATAATAAAATTATGATCCTTATTTTTGTATATTGACATGTAATACTGCATTTGAAGTAAGATATGATTATTAATACTATTTTATAAACTTAAAAACAAATGAACAAACAGAGATTGGCTTAAAATGGCAAGAAAGTGTAAGTTTTATATGAAAAAAAAAGAAAACATTAAAACGAGTTATGAGTTAAAAAATACAAAATTAAATATTTATTTTATTTTCCACTATGCAATAAAACTATATCAGTAAGTTATCATATTTTTTTATAATGAGTTTTATATTTAAAATATTTCAATATAATACTTTTTATGTGTACATTTTCTATTTTTTGTATTGAAACATTGAAAATTGTAGACTCTCTTTATATTACTAGATATAATTCATACATATAATACTTTATATTTTTGGTTTTATAATATATATATACATTTTAAAATTATACTTTATATTTAATAATGTCTAATGTCTATTTTAGTAAGATGAACATCTTACATTTTTATAATTAAAAAATTTCAAAATGTTAGGCTTTCAGTATTGTTATATATATATATCATAAACTCTTAATCAATTGAATTATAAGTAAATCCAAATAATAGATAAATAATAGAAAAATGGCCATAAGAAATAAAAAATATATTTTATGTAGGCTTCTGCTATTTTTATTAATAAAGTCATATATATATATATGTTATTAGAATATGTTTACACAATCTGATAACATAGCAGCAAAAGTCTCCATACAGTAGTGCCACTCAGTGCAAGCCAGAGTAATCAATAAATGCAGACAGCTTTGTGCATAAAATCTCTATCTAGTGCCTAATCATGCAATATCCCCAGACTAATTTCTAGTTTTTAGCATTAGATCCTAAGATCTAGGTGCATTGCTCTCAAATTCAAGGCTCATCACTAATGAAAGCCACAAGCTAGAAATTAATCTGGGGATATTGAATGAGTAGTCACAAGATAGAGATTTTATGCACAAAACTATTTGCATCCATTGATTACTCTGGCTTGCACTGAGTGGTACTACTATATGGAGAGTTTTGCTTTTGTATATATTTATCTTACATTTCTTATGTTGAAAGGTTTTAGATTTTCCATTTACATTTGTTAGATTATGCATTTAGATTTTTTTTCTGCTAAAGTATATATATATATATTACTTCTATACTCATATAAAAATAGAATACTACAACTATAAAAAATGCATTATAATACTTATATTTAAATGCATAATACAATACTAAAAATAACAAGCATACTTATAAATTATATATAAATAAAACAATGAGGTATTAACGGTGATAGTATTATTAATTATTTTCAAATCATTTTCAACAGAAATCTCAAACACTAGAATTCTTTAATAAAGACAGAAATTACAATTTTAAAAAAAAATAATTAAAGAAGCAATTTTGATAAATAGAAATAAATTTTTTTTTAATTATTAGACAAAATCTGAATTTTAAAATTTATGTATGTTGGATATCACATAACATTCATTGCAGGTGTCCTATTGAAAATACCTATGCAAATAATTGAAAGTCCTTCTGCAGTTAATAATGATTATTAGTAATATTTATTATTAACATTAATATTTCATTGTTTTATTATTATTACAATATTTCATTTATAATACTTTATTTTCTACGGATTGCGGGTTTTCACATTTTAATTTTTTTTTATTTTGGAAACTTTTGGTCTATGAAATTTCAAAAACTATAATTAGTCAAGCATTGTTAGCCGAGAGGTCATCGCAGCCACCTTGCAAACAAATAGTTGGTTGCAGACGGTTGTGGGTTTGCATCCTGGCCGATGCTATGACATATGAAAAAAAAAACCTATAATTAACTCAATCATTATTTTACAAAATAAAGACATGACTTTAAATGAAGTCTCAATCAAAAATGATTATATATATTAACATAATTTAATAATGTATAAAACATATGAAATAATAAAAAATATAGTCATGCACAATCTTTAATAGATACCAATGATTAGTTATCATATCACAAAATAATAACCTGGCTTATTGTAGAAACTAGATTTTGATTAAAATCCCATTTAGAAATATCTACTCAAGCTACATAATCATAACTTCACAAAAGAATAGCAAAAGCAACAGTTATATATATTTTATAACTTTAGTATTAATGTAAGAATAGGGGCAACAAAATAAATCCTTCATGTACATATTCAGTTGTTATCTACATCCAAAATATCCAATGTATGTAGATAAGCAGTCATTACAAATTTATTTTTAATTTTATTCTTCATAATTTTAAATATAATTTAATTATGAGCTAAAAAAATCCCAATTAATATTGTAAATTATATATGCCTAATATATTTCATTACATTCTTTTATGCAAAATGATCTTGTGTTTCAGAAATATTGCATTCCTGCCATCCTTATGATTTGGGAGCTAACCAATCAAAACGGCTCAATAAAATAGTACCTAGATATTTATACTTAAAAGAATAAAACAAGAATAAAAAAAATCACTCAAATCTGATAAGTATTGCCTTTTCCTTCACCGTTCTTCAACATGTGTTGTTGAAAGACCTTTACCCATTAGTGGATTATTTATTTAAAAGATTTCTTTATTATTTTTTAAATATATATTTAAATTACATTCATTATATCATTTCAGTATATAAAACAATATTATACAGTGCATATGTAAATACATATCACATTTGCTCTTTATTTATCATGTGATTTGAGTGTATCTAGCAAAAGTGGATTGCTGATAAAATCTAATTTCCACAATGGACTTGGATAATAATATTACAGTAAGATAGTCAATTGCTGATGTAAGGCATGTCTATATTCATCACTAATTAAGATAACCCTGGTCTCAGAAATTTTCAGAGCAAAAAATAAATGACAAAAAGATGAGCTTCATCAAATGTTGCAAGAAGAATATAAAATTAGTCAAGAGAAAAATCTATCACAGTATTTCCAGAGTTAAGTTTTAATGATAAGAATCTTAAATTGAACTTGTACAATAGTGGGACTTGTCCCAAAGTACTGATTTTTGGAGATTGAAGTAAGAGAGAAAAATATAGATATTATATCAAATTTTACATCAAGGACACATATTACAAATATTTTTTTTATTTTTACAGATAGTACAATGACTACACTTATCAACCTAGATTAATTAAGATATATATAAATGAAGAATAGCTAGATTTGTATTTATTGTTAATCAATGAATGTCTAACTGTATTGACTATGTGTCATTTATCTGAAAAAAATAATCAAAAAGAATTTCAAGTTTCATCCAATCCAAATCTGAACCCTAAATTATGGATAAGGAAAATACAGCATATATAATATTAATTCTCATTGTAAATAATTATATATTACAATCACATCTCTATATTCACTTTAATATGAAGGTACTCTACAATACTAAGTACAAATTATAAGATTTGGAAAAACTATCTTACATAAATTATATTGTAAAATAGATTAAACATAAGAAAGGGAGAATTGTATATACATATATGAGAGGTTTAACAGAAAACTAGCGTTTAAATATATAAAAAGAACACAAACATACATACACACACATATATAAGTTCTCTTCCAACAACAAAACAATGTATTGGCTAATATTACTTGCTTGGTATAATATCAGATGTATAATCTTTAATCTTTTCCACTTTATATATAGCTAAGTTTATTTTAACTGAAATAGTAAATGGTGTGTGTATATATATATATCAATGAACACTTTATAGAAAAAAAACGAAACAAATAAGGTATAATATATGGAACATTATTTCTCATTCTTAAATCAAATGATCAAATAAATAGACACAACTATATCTCAATAATCTAAACAAGTTTAGTAGTTGCAATATGACGATAAGATAATTATATAGCACTATTGAAAAATCAAAAGAATATATTCTCAAACTGCCCATATACAAAGCAGATTATATATATCAAAATATAAATAAAAGATTAACAGTTTTAAAGTATCTACTGTGGAGCAAAGATCTTCCCAACATCAATCTACTTAAGATTGGTAAGAATTTATGTTTAGGTTTGTTTTGCCCTCTAAATAAAAATAGATATCCTTTTACTGACTAATTACTGATTGACTAACTAGGTTAGATACCTGAAAGAAAAAAAAAATTCCAACAACCTAAGATTTCTTGGAAATGTTCAGTTATATAAAAAAAAATTCCAAATTCTACGAGAATTTAGAATTTGCATCCCATGTGATGGACCTGGCAGGTAGACATTCTTAATTAAAGCACCATAGAGATACTATTTCTATTACTAGATATAGTTTAAAATAAATACGAAAATAATAACAGATAAAATTTATGAACAAAAATAAAAAATGATTACAGTTAATGATTTAATACGATAAAACTTATTTACATCAATATGATTTGTATGAATCAGTAATGAAAACAATTCCAATAATGAGTTATCAATGAAAAGAGTTCTTTGTTCAAGTATAATTAAAATACCATAAAATCCAGTAATTTTCAATGAGCTGATAATCATATCTAAACATTAACAACAATCAGTAATTAACTTCTATAAAATTATTCTGAAAAAAAAATTAATTTCAAAAAAAAAAAACACACACACAATTGTGAATTGTGTATATATAATTAAATTTTATATAGCATTTCTATTAGGTTACACAATTAGCATTAAAAATAAACAAGTGTAAACGGACAGACAGATACTCACACACAAATATGATCAATTAATATTAAAGTAGTTGTTTTAATTAGTTGTAATTAAGATAAATATAAGAGATGGAAAGGTGGACTGACCAATGTCAAAGGAAGGAAGCTAGGAAGATGAATGTTGAAGAAATCATTAATCACATGATTTGTTCATTTTCTCACGCCCAATATTCATTAACCGCTATTTAAATAAAGTCTTGCAGTGAAAACATAATGGGCTATTAGTAATTATCTATCAAGTTAAGAGAAACTTTAAAATATTTTATGCTAGAATTTCCCCCCCCTCCCCCAATACACAATGAGAGGAGGACATTAAACGTTCAAAATTTACATCTTTTTATTTTTTCCATTTCTTCAAATTTATTAGAATGCTAAAACATTTTTTTTTTTCAATTTATTTAAATAAAATTAAAACATTGAAATTAAATACATATATATTAATTTACCGAAGAATAAAATGTTAATTACGATACAAAAAAACGAGCGTTTTGTAAAAATCACTGTTATAAACATCCTTTAACTGTATCACTTATTAGACCAGGCTATTATAATCTTATAATAGCATAAAGCTATTATAAAATGTCTCGCAGTGCGCTGATAGAGCATCTGCAGGGCTTCACAATATAGTGATAGCCATCTGTTTGTCAGCTTATGACTTGGGTTCGAATTCGCTTAGATAATTTAGACTTATATGTTGTTGTTTTTTTTTTTTCAGATAGCCAGAGCAGCAACCCAGATTACCATCTGATACCAGATATAGACAAGTTTCATGGGTAATGATTTTTCTTTTACTGCTTGTGTATGAAAGGAGGGAAATTATAAGAGAGACATTTGCCCTGAAGGGATCTTTTAAAGCTGTTTTAATTTTACCTATTCTATTAGTTATCCCAAGAAGTAATGTACTTTGAGCAGCAAAGCAGTTCCACCCCAAATTTTGGTTATCATGAATCAACCATTCAGGTACCTCCAACTAATGTCAAAGGATGTTACACATTTTCTTAATGTGGTCAGACTAAATTAAATATTCACTTTTTTTTTAAAAAAAAAAAATCAATTCTTATATTTTGTTTTCCATGTATTCATGATCTCATTGTTGTTGACAAATTTTAGGTATTGCTCATGATTTTATAAATTCAAGAAAAACTTAAGTATTACTGTAAAACATGTTCTCACAAGTCAAATTAACAAAAAAGAAAAAATAATTTTGAAACTTATGAATATGTAAAATTTTGTAGATATATGATAGGAATGGCAATAAATCATATGATGCAAACATTACACAGAATAAATATTGTCATTTAAAAATAATATGATTAGAAAAAAATAAGACGGCACTAATGTGATTTGGATTTATAATAAAGGCAATTTTATCTGCAAAGTATACTCATTGTGTAAGTAACAATGTAAATGTAATTTCTATGCCTGGCATAGTTTAGTGCAGTGGTAAAGTGTCAGATTATGAAGTATATAAGATCCTCAGACCGATTCTGTTCTGGTACCAGTGTTCAAACTTGTTAGTTAAGTCTTGAGCAATAAAGTTATTTGATTATTACTATTAATATAATTTCTATTAATGATAGAATAAATTGTTTATAAAGAATAACTAAAACCCTGTATGCATGATTATGTATTAATAAATATATGTACAACTTTTACAGTTAAAAATAAATGCACCTATGTGCCTGAAAAAAAAAAACAACCTTAAATATGTTTATCTACTACTTATTTCAGGTTGTGTGACTGTGGATAACATGTTGTAATATGAAAGGATGAATACCACAATTAACAAAAATAGAATGATAAACATAAAACAGATTAGGAAAATATAATAGCAATAGTAACATATTGATGTTAATAAAGAAATTAAGAGATTGAAATGGACATAGAATGAACCTTTTGCAATAAAACAAGGCAAAAGATTGAATAACTCCTAAATTGAATAACTTTTTTTTTTAAATAAAAAAGATTTAGAAAAAAAAACTGCTTGCAAGATGAATGTATGAAATATAAAAATTTCTGAATGACTTAGAAAAAAAAAAATTAGAAATAGCTAAACTGAGATATACTTAGAGAGATCTTTGTTCTGAAGGGGACTGATAATGATTGAAATTAGAGAAACTTAATAATTATAAATACTTTGGCCACATTATTAATATAAAAAAATGCATACTGAATGAGATTAATAATAGAATTAAACTTGGATGCAAATGTTTTTTATATAACAGTATTTTAAATATGATTATGTGTTTAAAACGGAAGATTTTTAACATATATTATCAGTTTTTACATATTGTCTGAGAGTTAGATACTTGGCAGAAGAACAAAACTGGAATACAAGAAGGAATCAAAAATGAAATACATGAATAAAAGAACAACCAAAAAAAATGAAATACATGAATAAAAGAACAACCAAAAAATGAAATACATAAATAAAAGAACAACCAAAAAATGAAATTGGAATAGATATATTTCTAAAAGAGATAAAAATAGATGGGTAGTTGAAATTTTAAACTGGATCACAAAAGATTGTAAAAGAAGTAGATAGATTAAATGTGAGATGGATAAATGAAGTATGGGAGCTTGCTAAAGTTATGTGGAAAAGAGAAGCTATGGATTGAGAGATGGGGTGGACTAAACTAGAAGAGATCATCTTGCAGAAGATTTATAATAGTTGAAAATAATGCTGATAATTAAATATTTTTTTAAAGTTCCATACATAATTAAACCTGGATCAAACATCTGTTTTTATATAACTTGAACTTAACAGCAGCATTCTTATTTAGATTGTTAAAAGTTGCATTATTAAATGTCAGCATAACTTAAATATTGCAATAAGTTAATTAAACTTTCAATTAATCATAAATTTTCAAAAAACACAAACTGTAGATTTGAAAATCTATTCACAATTTATATTTATATTATCTATGAATCCAAATCATTTTAACATATTGATCATTCAGTTATTGGTAACAACAAATTAATACATAGCAAATTATTGACAGATCAGACCAAAAAAATACTTTAATACACTTAAAAAACTATATTACAATAGAATTCCAGAACTTACTTATTCTTTAAATACTTCAGAATATGAGAGCTTAAGAGTATGGCCCCTTTTAGATTGTTAACAATTTCCATCCATGTACACATGAATAATTTTTTTTAAAAAAAAATAAAAAACTTCATCTATTATGTAAGATGAAAGCTTTTACTCAGCATTATAATATCTTACATGAAGAAGTTTCATTATTTTACAATTCCTTGCATCAATTTTTTTTAAGACATAAAAAGTTTGATTTTTTTCAAAATTGTTTTTTCTTATGATTTGTTTTCTTCCTCTTTACTAAGCTTTTCAATTCCCAAAAACATTTCAATATTATGTCAAAATTCTTATACATTCTGAAAAGTATTTTATATATTTATGTCTTCACATAAAGTTTGTTTGGTACATTTGCTAACAGATATCACTGTTGTTAAAAGATTTTTGTTTACAATAAAATATATAATGCTGATAGTGCCATCTATTGAGCTCTTCTGAACCAAATAAAATTGAATGTGATTAGCAAAAGTTGTAGAATGCAATTCCATGTATATAATTTTTTAAAGACTTTTTAAAATATTTTAAGATACATCACCCAATCAGAACTAAATTATCTAATTATTAATTCACAAAGTATAAAGTAATAATGTAAAAAATAATCAAATTTAATTATTGAATAAATTAGTTTTTAAGTAGAAGATTGGCATTGGTCTAAGTATGTTTGTAATATCAAACTTTAGTAAGATGATATAATTTCCTAAAGGTTAACTAGTTGATTACCATAAGTAAGTAATAGAATTTTGCTAATTATGATGCACAACAATTAAATAATAATAATAATAATAATAATAATAATAATAATAATAATAATAATAATAATAATAATAATAATAATAATAATAATAATAATAATAATAATAATAATAATAATAATAATAATAATAATAATAATAATAATTTGGATTATAATGCTTTAAAAATTATAAATATAATAAAAAATTGATCCAAACTATGTTTTATTAAAAATTAACTCAATTATTAATTATGTATCTCTCACACTTTGAAATATGCTGCAGAATATCTTCTTAATAAATATAAAATTGTAACTATTTTTGATTTATGACTCATAGTATTGGTGGTATGAAAGTTCATAAAGAAATTGCTCCAAAACTATAACTCCATGTGTCTTAATTTTCAATGCTTACTTTGAAAGTTAGATAATATTTAAGTTTAAGATCCTCACACTTTACATTAGGAGCTTCAGTTTTCAATCTGCTGTAATATTTGTAATACCTTATTATAGATGTAACATATGTTACATTTTGTTATCACAATTGCAGAATATTAAATTATATCTAAGTTAAAGCTTAATGTTATTATATACATGACCTTCGGTTTGAATAAAGTTTACAACAAATGCAATTTATTTTTGTAGCATATTTATTATTTAAAGTGTTTTAAAAACTTATAAAATAAAAGTATTTTAAAACTGTTAAAAATATTAAAATTGTATTTTAAAAAATTCAAGTATTTACAAGCCTTTATTATCAAGAAAATAAAAACATTTTCTTCTATCTCTCCACATGGCTTTTTAATGCTTTAAAAAGCATAAGCAATTATACAAATAAATATATTTAAAACAAACTAATCATCTTTGCAAATAGATAAAAAACTTACTTTGTTTTTACAAGTGCAATATAATAAAATTGTAATTATGCAAAGAGTGACTGAATTTAGGATGCATTCTTATCTACTGATTAGTCCTCCATCTAGAATCAAAAATAAAAATTAAATTATCAGTTCATTACCATTAAAAATAAACCATAAAATGGTCCAATTTCATGCGGCACAAGTAACTGATACAAAATAATGTGACTCTATAGGGAATCTATTGTAAATAGTAATGTTAGGCAGTATCAAATCAATTACTATATGGAGAGAAGTGATAAAGAATTTATCATATATATCCCTGACTAAAGAATTAACTAAAGTTTATAAATAATGAGATACAAAAATAAACAATGTTAAAAATATCAAACAAAAGAGAAATACCATAATTAATAATCTCATGACATCAACTAATTGTATCTCCTTATCTCATGCAAAAAGGTTAACATAAATTCTTCCAACTTTAATAAAAAAATATTTAGCTGATCATATATATATATATGGATTATTATTACTATAAAATGTTGTCATTCTGTTTATTCATACAATTTTCAGCATACCATAAACATAATTTATGATTGTTTTTTCCTAACAGATTAAAATGATGCTTTTATTATTGATAGATTGTTATCAATTATCATCAACATAATTCTAATTCACTGTTTTATAATATAGATAAATGTTAGTAATAATATATTAAAAAGTTAACAAATGATCAGGAAAAATGACTTAAAATAAGTCTATCAGAATAAAAACAAAGATACAGATCCCTCTTACAAAGAACTGTACAATTTTCTTCTTCTTCCTTCTTTCCTTATGTATTGATTTCTATATTTACATTTACCATTTCTAACCTTCTTATACACTTATCAATATTATTTTTTATACCCAAACTTTACTCTTACAGTTTCAACTGATGATGACTGCATGACAGTCAAAATTGTAAGAGTAACGTTTGGGTATAAAAAATAATATTGTTAAGTGTATAAAAAGATTGGAAATGGTATGCTATATAAAGAACTATTACAAAATAAGATATAAAATTTGGTATCTGTTTTGCTATTTAAACTTGATAAACCCTTAATAATAGTAATTTAAGAAGTAAATAAACTAGAAATAAATATTTGATATATGTTATGAATGATCCGAGTATGTAAAATAAAACATAGTTATTTAATGGATATTAGACAGGGTATGAGCACAGATTTTCACATGACCCACCTCTCTCCACACCATCTCATAACACTGATACACTTGAACACACATATGTTGAAAAGATAAATAATCACCAATATACGTATTTCATGCTAAACCAGCAATCATCAGTTGGTCCAGATTACCATGTCTACACATATATGCTGTAAGTGCTCAGATATATATTAAGATAGCAAATCCTCCTACTTTAATGGACAGGCTTCAATCCACTCCACACTCCAACTCTTCAACTGTCCATCCAATTGAAAATCTAAAGATGGAACGCTCAAAGGCCACCCTGAGGCCGAGATTATTGTCACACCCATGTTGACCTAAGGTCAATCTGATCCCTCATGTACAGGACATAATCCATTAAATACATATACAAGGGATAGGCAGGGGGGATCAGATTGACCTTATGTCAACATGGGTGTGACAATAATCTCGGCCTCAGGGTGGCCTTTGAGCATTCCATCTTCAGATTTTCAATTGGATGGACAGTTGAAGAGTTGGAGTGTGGAGTGGATTGAAGCCTGTCCATTAAAGTAGGAGGATTTGCTATCTTAATATATATCTGAGCACTTATAGCATATATGTGTAGAGATGGTAATCTGGACCAACTGATGATTGCTGGTTTAGCATGAAATACGTATATTGGTGATTATTTATCTTTTCAATATATGTGTGTTCAAGTGTATCAGTGTTATGAGATGGTGTGGAGAGAGGTGGGTCATGTGAAAATCTGTGCTCATACCCTGTCTATTACATATATAGTCACAGGTATATATAAGCCTGTGTATTTCAACTATTAATGGATATTAATAACATTTGTATTTATGTTTTTTTTTTTTGTAAAATTCTAAAATATATAAAAACTAGTTCTCATATATATATAATATAATAAATATGTGTTTATCCAACATTTTATGTAATTTATGTCTTCACTAATTAATCAAACACTGCTAATAAAACTTTCAGTACCCCTGCACTTATTAAGTTCTCAAGCCAATGCAAAATAACCATTTGCACTGGCAGTCCCAAATATATATAGGAAGTAGCAAAAGCTATTTCCTATATACATTTGGAACAGGAGTTCTAAAAGGTTTATTCACATATGGTTAATTATCTAAGACCAGAAATTAAATATAATATATATTTTTAAAGCACTATTTTGGTTCTGTTGTCTTAATTTTTTAATTTCAAAAAAGTTGAATATCCATTTCAGGAAGTGTTTTTTTTTTAATCCCATGAACTTTTCTTCAATATTATATTTAATATTTAAATACGAGTATAATGTATATACTAAACTTTAGACGTAATAAGAAATGATTTGAAACCAGACTTCCAAGTTCTCTTTAGCTATCCATTCCATCTTATATAATTGATACACATAACCACATACATGTAAAAAAGATAAATGATCTCCAGTACACGTATTTCGCACTGAACCAGCACTCATTGTTGGTCCAGATCATCTCCCACATATGTATGTAATCAGTGCTCAGTTTATATTAAGATAGCAAGTCTTCAAGATAGGGTGTTTGAAGATGAGTTTAATTAATATAAACCACCCAAAGTTATGAAAATTAGGAGAGGAGTAACAATTAATAAATTATTGTGCTTATTACCATTAATATTTGAATATTATTTCTTTATTTGTCAAATTATCCCTTATTGTCTTTAGGCAAAAAAAATTAACACACACACATAAAATCTGATATAAGTAATTATAATACAAAAAATAAGACTGCAAAATTATTTTTTTCACATCAATTTTATTTGATACTTGTTTAGGTTTGTTAATATAATAAATGTTCCTCTTTTTCATTCGACTTATTAATTAATGAAAATATTGAATTGTTTCTTCACAGACATAATAGTATCTTGCAATAAAGATTAAGTATTTATTGTTGATCAGTGTTTTAAAATTAAGCATCTTCACTATATTAACTAAATTTCGGCAATATGTACTCAATATGTACTATCAAATATTTACTACTAATATATATATATGTTTTAATTATTTTCATACTTAAAATTATCACACAAAATTATGAATAACACAATTGATAACTTACAAATACACATAACAAAAAAAAAAATTGGAGATTGACACACTCATTTTTTTTTAATTATAATTAAATTTCATTACAAATTTAAATTTCAAATTATTTGACAAGATTTTACAACTCCATCATTCTATTTATTGTGAGAAAACTACTATATCAGTCCTACAAATTTCTCCAATAACCCAGTAAAGTAATAGGCACACCCAATTCTTTTTACTATTAAATTAAAGCAAAAAATAAATCAGGTAGTCCATTTCCTCTCTACCATCAACCTATGACAGATTTAATTATAGTTTCAGAAACATCAACAAAGAGATGGAGGGAGATTTGAAAATGTACGAAAATCTGAATTAACATTCATGCTTATAATTTTTTTAAAACTTATGAAAGATAATATTATATATTTTTACTAATTATAGAAAGTGTTAATGTAAAATATAATTTGTATTATATGTAATCTTAGAAACTGCTTCCTCGCGTGTGTACATAAAAGGGAAGATATTAATGTATTTACGATACATGTATAATGTATGCATATACGTGTTTATATATAAAACAATGTCTGAGTAGTTTAATGCACTACCAGACTTGAATATTAAAGTTTTGGGGATCAAACAAAACTTGCCACTTACGATGTTCTAATGGCATCATGAATAACTAACTAATCATTCATTTTGATTTTTTAATAACAGGAGCCAGAATTTTAAGTGGCCAATACAGGACATAACTAAAATCTGTTGGATCTCCTTTAGACTATATGAATTTAAAAAAAATGGGGAAAGTATAGATGTTGTTTAATATATCTATAAAGATATTATAAATGAAAAAAAAAAGGTGAGTAATTCCATGTGTGTGTATGTTTAAAATTAAAAAATCAGACATATTAATCTTTAACTGAGGTTTAAAGTTCATATTTGTGCTAGAGATAATCTCTAGTTTAGAAAATGATGAGTATTAATCACTATTGTATTTATTGGAGGTGGATGGTGTCAATGTAGTGACTGAAGCGAGTTTGACAATGGTAAATAAAAATGTAACAATTCACTATAGATAAATACTCTTCATATAGTGCAGATATATGTGAGAGATAGTGACCTGGGGCAACTGATGAGTGCCGGTTCAGCATGAAATGCATCTTGGGGGTCATTTGTCTTTTATTGTATTTTTATTTATATGAATTTAAAAAGAATGGATATTGCACAAGAGAAAGGTGAATAACTCCATGTGTGTGTGTATGTTTAAAATTTTAAAAAAATCAGATATATTAATCTTTAACTGAGGTTTAAAATTTATATCTGTACTAGAGATAATCTCTAGTTTAAAAAATGATTAGTAATAATCATTATTGTATTTATCTGAGATGGATGGTGTCAAAGTTGTGAGTGGAGTGAGTTTGACAGTGGTAAATAAAAATGTGACAATTTACTAAAAAGTGTATATTCTTTTTAAAAAAAAAACACACACACATTTCAGATTAATATTTCATTGAAAAAAATTTTTTAATGATATAAAAAACCTTTAAAATTCGACATTTTGTTTTTAAATTAAACATACATTTAAAATATGATATTTAAGCATTTAAGTGTACAGGTTAAGTCCAAGAATTTCTTTCAGTTAGCCGCTACACTAAGATTTTATTTTTAAAGGCCAACTAAGACATTTTCAAAAACCTTAAAGTCTTGAGTTCCCACTCCTAGAAGTGTATAAGATCTGGATACGCGGATAGAGATGAAAATTGTCTTAGAGAATTTTTTCCCCCTTATTTTAAACCTGATTTGTACAAACGAAAAACAAAAAAAGACATTTTAAACTCAAAATGCTTTACTATTTATCTCAAATATAAACTTGAAACTAACATATATTTTTTGGATACTTATAATATCAAACCTTACTCAGGAGTTCATAAGAAGTTTGATCATAGGAAGTGACAAATTTAGAGCTCCAATCTATGGACCTCAAGTTCCAGAGTCTGCGGTGCAAAAAACTATAAACTAATTGATAGTGTCAGTGATCACACAACATTTTGTAAAAGACAGCAACCTACAAATTTATGAATAAGAATGAAGGGAAAAAACGACAATTAAACATGTCCTATAATTTATTGAAAATACATCACTGTTAAAAAATAATTATTATTTGCAGGATATTTTTGACATTTATTATATTATGGGACTGATTATTAATATTCAATACTGTTCCATTTAGTAAAAGACTAGCGGCTGACATTATTTCTATATGTGTAGAAATAAAATTTCTGGATTTTTTTTGTCTATGTGGCTTCTTATTATTGTGATATCAACATTTTGGCCAAATTTCACCAGTATTTGGCACTGCTAAAGTTATTTATAATAAAAAAATATTTTTCAGATCATATCATACTTTAATCATTTTTATTAGTCAGTCATAAGACTAGAGATTTTCCAAAAATTAATAATATTTCTGTAGTGTAATTTTAACTACACCATTCTCTTGCAAGATAGGAACTAGTTTCTATCTGCTTTTAACACCTCGCAAAAGGATGTAATCATAAACATATAACTAAAGATATGTGAAAAAGATATATGATCCCCAAGATGTACATTTCATGCTGAACGAGCACTCATCAATTGGCCCAAATCGCAATATGTTACGCATATCTTTAGCATTGATCAGTATATATATATATATAGCAAATTATTACAGTTTGATTGATAGCTGTACTATAGAAATATTAATTTTTGGCTAATCTCTAATCTTATGACTGGCTAATAAAAATTATTAATATACTTTTATTAAAGGATTTGTATCAAAGATGTGAGGGCAGCACATTTGACACATATCAATCAAACTGTAGTAATTTGCTATCTATATACATAATGAACCATGCTAAAGATATGTGTAAGAGATTATGGTCTGGGCCAACTGATGAGTTCTTGTTAGCATGAAATATACATCTTGGAATCATAGATCTTTTTCCCATATCTTTCATCATATATTTATGATTACACCTTCCATAAGATGTTAAAAGTGGATATAAACTAGTCCCTACATTGCGTGAGAGTGATGTAGTTAAAATTACACTACAAAAATATTATATCATATTTTAGCTGGCATTTATTTCATTCAGTCTAAAATATAGAATAAAATTAAAAAAGAATTGCAGAATTAGATTAGGCGATTTAGATTAAAATAGAATAGGTAAAAAATCTGATATGACTTTTAAATTTTGAATTGGATAAAAGTAATAATACTGATAAATTATATGACTATTAATATTAATGCAGTTTTTCTCCCAGAGATTATGCTATTGAGCCCTCCATTATCATGTAGGATGATACTAAAAAGTAACTACAAACAAAGAAAAATTTGAAAGCTATATTCACATCTTTCAATGATGCAAATCATTTTAATATATACTTGCAGTTTGTCCTTTCATGACTCAAATACTTTAATTAAAGCTGGTGAAAACTGAACGTTTTCAGTGCCCTGAAAAATGATTCCAACTACCAAGGTACTGGCAGATGTGATTCTTCCAAAATGTTAGTATTACAAACAGGCAATTGTGTACGTGAGCAAACCAAAATAATATATTTTACGTCTTTAATCTATTTCTATTTTTGCTTAAATATATTGTGACAATGGCACAATATGTTTAAAATAAATAAATAATAATAAAATAAGTGGCTAATTAAAATTAAAAAGATTAGAAATTGGAAAGAAATAAGCAAAATAATAATTAAAAAATTAACAAATAAGATAACGTAATATATGGTTAATAATATTTAAGTTTATGTTTCTATATATACAGTATATAAGAAGTAATTTAATAGATTAGAATTAAGATAAAACTATCGTTTCTGTTTTGTTATTTCAAAAAATAAAATGTAAAATAATGTTTTTGAAAAAACAAAAAAAGTTTTAAAAAGCAAAATGTAGTTCAGCAAATAAAAAATAAAATCTATAATAAGCCCGTGTGTTTCAGTTATTACATAAGTAGAGATGTCTGCCTATCCCTTGTATATGTATTAAATGGATTATGTTCTGTACATGCGGGGTCAGATTGACTTTAGGTCAACATGGGGGTGACAAAAATCTCAGCCTCAGGGTGGCCTTTGAGCATTCCATCATCAGATTTTCAATTGGATGGACCGTTGAAGAGTTGGAGTAGATTGAAGCCTGTCCATTAAAGTATGAGGTTTGACTATCTTAATATATATCTGAGTACTTATAGCATATATGTGTAGAGATGGTAATCTGGACCAACTGATGATTGCTGGTTTAGCATGAAATGCGTATATTGATGATTATTTATCTTTTCAGCATATATGTGTTCAAGTGTATCAGTGTTATGAGATAGGGTGGAGAATGGAGTGGTGGGTCACGCGAAAGTCTGTGCTCATTTATTTACCATATATACTAAAAAAATACCGTAAAATATTTAAAAATAAAATAAAACAAAAAGCAAACATACTTGTCAATGGGAAAATTATTAGATCAGTTGATATTATTGATTTTTTTTTTTTTTTGTTTTAAAAACAAATTGTATTTCTATATTTCCAAAAATATATTACGAAGTAATAGATAAAATAAATTTGAAATGTTTAGTTTATTATTCATCAAAGAAAAGAAAAAATGCTAAGAAGTATAGAAAAATGAATTATCTCAACTTGTAATTACATATTAGTCTACTTCCACAAACCAGAATTAAGATGATTATAATATATTTTTTCAGAGACTTATTTTGTTTACCTGTTAATCAAAATATACGAAGGAGAATATTTAAAATCAAAAAACCAGCTAAATGATTCTGAGAGTGCCTTAACTAATATAATTTATTATCATCATTTTCAACCATTATCAATCTACTGCAGGATAAAGGTGTCTCCAAATTCAGTCCATCTTCTCCAATCTCTAGCCTCTCCTATAACTTCCTTATTTAATCCATCCATCTCACATATAGCCACTTTCTAGATCTTTTACAATTTCTTGGAATCCATTTTAAGATTTTAATGATCCATCTATTATCATCTCTTCTAGCAATATGTTCAGCCCTACTCTACTTAAGTCTCTTAATTCTTTCAACAATGTCAGTAACACCTGTAAATTCTCTTATCCATATATTCTGTTATCAATATCTTCTTTTTACTCCTAACATGCATCTCTCCATATTTATTTGAACGATTTGAAGTTTCTGTATTGTTCTTCTGCCAAGTGTCCAAGTCTCAGATCGACTACTTTATTATGAATAGAAAAAAAAGCAAAGAAAACTGAAATATGATAATTAAAATCACGAAAAAAAGTTTAGTTAGGAAAAAAAAGTGACTTAAATTGGAAAGAAAAAAAAACTTATATTCCAAAAAAAAAAAAACCCAACAACTTTGGAAAAATCTTGGTTGCTGAAGAATATACCTACGAAAATGAACTATTTTAATAATCATGTAAAATTTGTCCTATTTCAAATAAAATAAAAATTATATTTCTTTAATTAATTATATTAAATCATTAAATCTTTATTAGTATTAGGTTAATCTGGTAAAAATAATATTTTGGATTGTTATTCGATATATACATATGCCAATAAAAAGTATGCATAAAATCAACATAGAGGTACATGAAAATAGAAATTGGCAAGAATTTTTTTATGCAACTGATTTTTTTTTTTACAATTAGATATAGGTATCTTTTCCAATATCACAAATGTTCATAAAAATTTTCATGCATAATAAAATAAATTTCGAAAAATAAAATTCAACTTTTTAAAAACAATCAAACAAAGAGAATGTGGTAATGAAGAGTACAAAGGCAAAGGATTTAAAAAATTCTGATAGTTCATAACAGATTTGTCAGATTAGTTTAGCAAATTCGATATAAACTGTCAGAATTTCATTCAATAAATATGTCTAATAATTTATTAAGAAAATTTTATATGTATTAAATTATTTTTAATAATTTCTCATACTAATATTTCTTTCTCAGTTGGTATGAAAAATAAATAATGGTTCAGATGATTCATTAATAAAAGAGAAGAGAATAATCTTACAATAACCTGAGTGATGGTAAAACATCGAATTAAACAAATTAAAAAATATTAAGCCTCTAAATTGTGGATATAAAATAAAATGAGTGAGTTGCTCATCGCTTGAGTATTATCATTGTAGATTTTTAAAATAAAAAGCAAGCACACACTTATATATCTTCACTCAATGGAATACTTATGTATACATTCATTTCTCATTTTACCTTATTTAACATCGTTATCATTATCACAAACCATTATACATAGTGTTTTTCCATTAGTACACATGCACACTCACACACACACACATATATATATATTTGTGTGTGAGTGTGTGTGGCAATTCTTCATACATGATTAGCAATATATTTATTACATTGCCTTTTTTGTATATATTTTTTTACTGCTTTATTTCACAGGATCTTTTTTCAGCTACATGTACAATAAAAAAAAAGTATAGTGGAGCCACAATATTAGCTATAATTTGTTTGAAGCCCCTCTCATGTATATCACACATCATATATATTAGCTCATGTTTTGTTGAGATAAACTTTGATTAAAATATGTATTGTTTATTGAAATGCAAGTATACAGTATTTTTTAACATGCATTTGTAAGTAATACAAATGATTACATATATAGTACAATAAAGAATAGAAATGAGATTATATCCATGTAAACAGAGATAACTTTTAATGTTTGATGTTATCAAAAAACTATTAATTACTATTAATTGATAATTCCTGAGGATAAATAAGTTTTCTCATTAATCTACAATAGCTCTTTTTTGGAGTATTTTTGTTGAAATAAAAGGGATCCTCTTTATTTCAAACCCAAGTTCTTATAGGTGTGAGCATGTAAAAGAATAACACCTTTCTTGACATTCTGCAAATAATATTTTAAACTTCTTCAGAGAGTTATATTTGTTGAATTAAATATTTCCATGGATTGTTATTATAATAAAGAATAAAAATTCAACATATATGAGATTATAGCATAAAAAACTTTAAAAAAACATTAATAATAATATTCATATCGGCCTTTCAAGCCAAATTGTGCAAACGCTTTTGTGAGTGTTAAATAATAAATGAATACCCTCTGACCAAACAAGATATAGAATTTATGCAGGAATAAAAGGAATCCTCTTATTCCTATGACTCAAATATTTATATATGAGCAAATCTGAAGTACTGGCACAGAAGGTGTGACTATAGAACAGTCACTTTAAATTACTATATATAACGTATGAATGAATGACGCCGATGAAATTTACTAGAATTTACTGAACGTCATTCCAACTGAAACTTAATCATATATATAAATCAGCATTTATTTTTATAGCATCTGTATCATCATCATTATCAACCATTATCAATCCACTGCAGGATGTGATCTCTCCAAGTTTAATCCATCTTCTCCGATCTTTAGCTTCTCTTCTCCACATCACCCCTACACATTTTCTTATTTCATCCATCCATCTTACATGTGGTCTCCTTCTGGGTCTTTTACAATCTCTTGGAATCCAGTTTAAAATTTCAATTGTCCATCTATTATCATCTCTTCTAGCAATATGTCCAGCCCAACTCCACTTCAATCTTTTAATTTTTTCAATGAGGTCAGTAACACCTGTTTGTTCTCTTACCCATACATTGCGTTTTCGATCTCTTCTTGTTACTCCCAACATACATTTCTCCATACTTCTTTGAGTGGTCTGAAGTCTCTGTATTGATCTTCTATTAAGTGTCCAAGTCTCAGATCCATAAGTAAGAACTGGTAAAACACATTTGTTAAAAACCTTTCTTTTCAAACACATAGGCATATTTCCTTTTAATATCAAGTTATTTCTACCAAAAGCACTCCAACCAAGTTTAATTCTATGATTAATTTCCTCTATTATGTTTCCATCTGTATTAATAATCTGACCAAGGTATTTGTAACTCTTAACTTCTTCTAATTCATCATAATCAATCTTTATTTTCATATTTTGAGCAAATCGATTAAACATTACTTTAGTCTTTTTAACATTTATCTTTAGTCCTACTTTCCTACTTTCATCTGATAACTCCTGCAACATTTCCTGCAGCTCTGAAGCATTATTTGCAAAAACAACTACATCATCTGGAAATCTAAATGACTTAAATAATCTCCATTTACTTTCACTCCTTTAGTTTCCCATTTTAATCCACAAAATACTTCTTGCAGCACTGCTGTAAAAAGTTTTGGAGATATGGAGTCACCTTGTCTTACACCTTTCTCAATGTTGACTTCCCAGTATCATTATGTAATCTAATTGTTGCTGTTGCATTTTTATAAATATTCTTTAAAATATGACAATATCCTGGATCTATACCTTGATGATCCAATGCTTTAATCACTGAAGAAATGTTTATAGAATCAAATGCCTTTTCATAATCTACAAATCCAAAACATAATGACAACTCATATTCATTTGTCCTTTCTATAACTTCTCTCAATACTTGAATATGATCTACTGTACTAAAACCACTTTTAAATCCAGCTTGTTCTCTTGGTTGGTGAAAATCCAAGGTTCTCTGTAGACGAGTTGTAATTATCTTGATAAAAATTTTATATAATACTGATAAAAGGCTGATAGGTCTGTAATTTCTAATATCTTCTTTATCACCTTTTTAAATATTAATATTATTACTGCATTCTTCCAATCATCCGGTACATCTTTATCATTTAGACATTTGGTATATAACTTTGCTAATATTTTTTCTGTTTCTTCACCTGCTTCTTTTAATATATCAATTATAATTCCATCATTACCTGGAGCCTTTCCTTTTTTCATACATTTAATTGCATTTCTCACTTCTTCATTTAAAATTCTGGGCAATTCGGAAGATGTAATAGATATAGGAGGTACTTGTTCTTTATTACTATATAATTCTTGATAAAAATCTTCTACCAATTTTATAATGTCATCCCTCTTTTTAATAATAATTCCATCTTTTTTCCTTATTGCAGATATAAATTTCCTACCAATACCAAAATGTTGTTTTACATTCTTAAGACTTTTATTTTCTTCTACAGCTTTTCTTGATAGTTCACAGTTATACTTTCTTATATCATTTTCAACTCTTTTCTGCACCACTTTACAAAATTCGAGATATTCAATTCTTTTTAATGCATCATTCTTGCATATCTTCATATTCCTTCTTTTCTTCATAAGTTCTCTAGTCTCAGTAGAAATTTTATTAGTCAATTGCTGCTTTTTTCTACCAGCTATCTTTGTTGCAGTTTTTAAAAGTGTATCAGTTATTTTCATATTAATTTCATTCAAATCTGAATCATGTTCAAAATCTACTAATACTTGAAACCGATTTGTAAGTTCTAATTTAAATTCATTAGAATGTTTCTGAAGATTAGGAATATCAACTGTAAATATAGTTTTTCTTAATAATTTTTGTCTCTCTAGTTTTACATTAACATGTATCTTACCCCTTACTAATCGATGATCACTTCCTGTGTTAAATTTATTAAGAACATTACAATCTTGAAATATGTATTTCCTGTTAGTCAAAATATAATCCAATTCTGCTGTACCTTCATTTGGATGCTTCCATGTCCATTTCCTTCTAACATTTTTCTCAAAAAAGAATTCATAATATAAAGTTTTTCCTTCTCTGCAAACTCCACAAGTCTATGTCCTCTCTCATTTCTATTACCATAACCAAAATTACCTACAACACTTTCATCTTTCATTTGTTTACCAATTCTAGCATTAAAATCTCCCATAACAATTTTAAAATGTTGTTTACTCTGATCAAAAGCCTTTTGTACATCCATATAAAAATCTTCTACTACTTCATCACTGTGAGAACTTGTTGGGGCATAAACCTGAATTATCTGCATTTGATATCTGCTATTAAGTTGTATAACTAATCTTGCCACTCTGTCTGATACACCATCAATCTCCACAATATTGTTCTTCCACTTTTTATTTATAATGAATCCTACTCCACTTGTATTTCCAATATTTGTGCCTTTATAATAGAGATATGTCCACTTTTTAAATCAATTGTCTCTTCACCTTTTCTTCTAACTTCACAAAGTCCAATAATGTCCCATTTAATATAAGAGAGTTCTTCTTCTAATTCTTGCAATCTTCCTTCACTTGAAAGTGATCTGCAGTTGTAAGTACCTAAATAAAAAGTCGTCATCAAATGGCAGCCTGGGTCCGCCTCCAGGATATTCTTAGCACCCTCCGCCTTCGGTCACCAACCGCTGCCTTGGTTGGTGACTTTACAGCCTCCTGGGATTAAGGGCATGTTTATTTTTGTCTGTCATAATTGTATAATTGGGAAAAATCTTTATCATTTACACAAACATTCATTCTGCCTTATCAGGCACTGAGAAAAAGACCATGGTGTTTCTTGATCTTAAACTCAGAGGTAAAAGCCAATAAACTCACCACGCTGGCTAATGCGTGTTGTGACAGCCCATCCATGTTCGTATACTATATGAATAAACATATAGTAATAACAGCTGCAAGACAAGAACGTATGGAGTGGACATTAAATTTGCCCTGCTCGGTTTTTAAGGCTAGAGGAATAAAGGGTCTCAGTTCATATGTTCAAGAAATTGTGAAAGCTTTTGAATGTTAAATAATAAATGAATACCTCTTCATCGGATCATTCATTATAGTTATATATAGTAATTTAAAGTGATGTTCTATATCACACCTTCTGTGCATACTTAGATTTGTATATATAAATATTTGAGTCGTAGGAATAAGAGGATTCCTTTTATTCTGCATAAATTCTATATCTTGTTTGGTAGAGGGTATTCATTTATTATTTAACACTACAGAGTGGGTTGACAATTTGGTGAAAGGGATATGAATTAATTACAATTGTATAAGAGTATAAAAATAAATGCTGATTTATTAATAATAATAATAATAATAATAATAATAATAATAATAATAATAATAATAATAATAATAATAATAATAATAATAATAATAATAATAATAATAATAATAATAATAATAATAATAATAATAATAATAATAATAATAATAATAATAATAATAATAATAATAATAATAATAATAATAATAATAATAATAATAATAATTTAAAAAAACATTAATAATAATAATAAATTGAATGCCATATTTACATTCATTCACTGACAAAATAAAATAAAATAAACTTACTGTACTGTATTCTTATTTTTTAAATAAAATAAACAGTAAAATATCTGATTTTCAATGCAATTAAATGTAATCTAGATAATATTCTTTCTTCCAATAACTTTTTTTCTTTTACAGAAATGTAATATTATAGTCATTATTAAGAAAATATGATCCATCTCTGTTTAGATGATTTTAAGTCAATATTTTATGTATGTTTTCAAATTTTGTAAAACTTTTAGCATTAAGCTTAGAAAACATTTTATTATGTGTAATATTGCCCATCAATATCAGCAAGGACAGTAAAATAAAAATATATATAAAATGTATATCCTTTCAATGTAAACTGAAGAAATTCTATTAATAAACTGAAGGTATGTGGCTGACTGAAAAAAAAAAAGAGTTCTTGGTGTATTGTAAAATTTATTTACAAATTTCAATTTTTTTATTTTTTAATCACAATCATGCATGGAGCTCAGATAAGAAAAAATGGCCCCTTGTATATTATAAAATGTATTAAATTTACAAAATTTTAATGGGTTTGTTGTTTTTTTTTTTTTTTTTTTTGGATAGCATATAATTGAAGTCATGTTACAGACACAACATAGTTCATAGTTTCACTGTATTAATATAGATATAACTAATTAAAAAGAAGGCAACTTTTAAACTTAATTAAAATTTGTAAAAAGAATCATTTAAAATTTTGTTTAGCTTATATGCTGACTCCCATGTATATAGATATAAATACAAATGTATATATATATTGTATGTGAATGTTATGTGTATAAAGTAGCTATGTAAAACTTCAATACTTTTAAATAAAAATTCTAAAAAATGCAGCAATTACTTTAATTCAATTTTTTTAAAAATATTGGAAATTTGAAACTAAGATTAGTTATTAGTTTTTAAACTTAAACTAAATCCTATTTTCTTGGAATTGGACTAGCCATAGTTCTTTACAAATGGCTGCTAGAGATGCTGATAAAATTTGCACAGACATAATTAGAAAAGAGCAAGAGAAACAGCTCTATTTCCATCCACATTAAACCATCTATCTATTGACCATGCAGCGGAATTCTAAAGTTTACTTTAAAATTTATTAAGTATCTACAATATTATTAACCAAGTTAAAATTATTTATTTTCAAAACATCCATAACTGTATTTACACATCATTTCATTAATTTCTACCTCCCCCCCCCCATCATGATTTACTTACCTATTTTTTTTATTATTTAAAATGAAAATATCAGAAATAAATACTTAAACTTTTAATTAAAGCTGAAAACATTTACAACTGCCTAATTATTTGAAAATCGAATATATATTTATCGATTAAAAACAAATCATAAATGCCCTTTAATTATCCAAACATGTAGAAAATCTAACTTTCATGGCAAATAAAAGTTTATATATTTATTAAATTAAAAATTAACTGTGATAAAACACAGTTGCTGAAGCTTTAAACGTAAAATTATAACAATAAAGCTGAGCGCTTTCGGGGGACTTAAGCCTCCATAGTCCCCCGAAAGCGCTCAGCTTTATTGTTATAATTTTACGTTTAAAGCTTCAGCAACTGTGTTTTATCACAGTTAATTTTTAATTTATTGATTTTTGTTGAAGTATATACATATATTTATTAAATGGAAAGATAGATTAATATCTGAATGATGTGATCATTTGATTGTTAGAATAGTTTATGTCTTAGTTAACAAATCTGTCTTCCGAAAGAGAACTTAACATATATAATATTAAATGGACAAAAGTCTAATCTATATTATTTTTATAACATTCTGAATACTTTTATAATAATTTTTTTAAAAACTTTATTAAAGAATTTAAATTTCAAGTATATTTTTTTCCTCCTCATTATCATTATTATCATCATTGTTATTATCAGATTTACAGGATCAAACTTTTTGTACTCAAAACTTTGATAACAGCCACTTTAGACAAATATATTAATGTTTATTATTAATATGAATAATGAAATTACTTTTCTTGTGCACTTTATATAATGCAACAATTTATTTTTCACACTTGCAAATACCTTATAGTTTCAACTGTTCAACAGATTTTCTTGCAAATATATTCGTAAACATAAAAACTTTATTATATTTTATATATACCAAATTAAAAAATAATACAAAACAATTTTTATATATACTAAAACTCATAACTTTTTTTAGTTTGATTGATATTTTTAAATATTTGTATTAAATTATACACACATGTAAACTTATGTGTCAGACAGAGAAGAAAAATTTGATATGAGTAATATTTAGCAGAGCGAGTTTTCAGTACAACATACCATTGGGATATAACTAAACTGACCACCATATGAAAGTATGATCAGCTAAACATTATTATTATTAAATTTGTCTTCTATATGTAAAAAATAGATATACATGTGTATATAATTTACATTATAAACAGTTATTGATTAAATTAATTGTGATTAAATATTTAATTCAATTGTAATTAATTTTAAATAATCAACTTTAAATTCTTTACATATAACCAATCTACATCTTTATATTTTTTTGAAAATATATTTTTATATTATTTTAAAACACTGTTTTTAAATACTCTTATATCTATCAATAACTTATAAACAACATAAATAATCATATGCTAATACTATTCTATTTAAAGTATCCAATTATCCATACAGTAATGCCATCCAGTGAAAGCCTTAGTAATCAATGGATATATATATATATATAATATAAGCATGGGAAATGGTGATCACATAATATTTGAGCAACTGAATAATTAAAATTTAATTAAAAAATTGTGGAATTCAATTAAAAACTGTTTATTACTATTCATTTATTAAACTAAAGATTGTTCCTAATATAGATATAAAATTTAATCTTCAATTAAAAATTAATATGTTTATTTTTTTAAAAAAAAAAAAACATAAAACAAAATATTTCAACTCCATTTATTTTATTTTTAGCAAGAATCTTAAATATAAAATCTTATGACAGTATATTAAATTTACAAATTTCTTTGTTAGAGGGCATATTTTTCAAGGAAAAAAATGAAAAAATTTATTATTTCTTCTGCCATTAATAAACTATACTTTATTTATGAAGTATTCTATGCAAAGGAAATAATTCCCTTCCTTATATTTAAGAGGTTTAATTTGAATACCCAACATTTTATTCAAAACAAATAATTCTTCAATGCAAAAAAAAAAAAATTGTAAAAGCAACTGATTACAAAAAACTGATAAAACGTTGGCCTTTCCATAGACCAGACACATTTTTCAGAAAGTAATTCTGCAAAGTAAAAAAAAATATATTAATGCAACCAATTAAAAAAAAAAACAACTATTACAAAAATGAAGGTCTTTCCATAGGCTGGGTACATTTCTGGTGTATTTATAGCGATCATTTTTAATAAATAATTAAATGGTTTTTAATTATTATTGGGCAGAAAATTGTTATATTTAATTTATGTTTTGAATTACATTTAACATTTAATAAAGTTTAAATATATCTATAATATTCTTTATTTAGCAGCACCATAATCTCCATTACTTTATGAGGTATAGTAGCAGATTCTGGATCTCAAGGCACCTGGTTATTTCTTGCAGTGCTCAAACATCTTAAGAATGCATAAGAAAGAAATATTTTGTTTATTATTCTTATTACAATCTTCATTTTGTGCAACAATAATCCCAGCTTTGAAATAGACAATTATGAGTCTAATCTTTTTTATTATTACTTGATTTTCTAACTTTTTATTCTTTATCATTATCTCTATTTTTGTATTGTTTCTGCTTCTGAAATTAGAATAGCCACATTTAATTATAGATGGATACTAATAACTGATAAATTTCTATATTTCTTTGATATTTACTTCCTTCTTATTATTTATATTAACGACTTTGCAATACGATTCACATTCATAGATAAAGATACAGTATATTGTTAATAATAATAGATATATTTTTATATATAATGTTGCATTATTACCCTTTGTAAGAAAGACATCATTTCCAATACTAAAGATCACATGGTACACACTTGACTAAATTCAATAGAAGCTAAATGTCAGAGCAGTCAATTTTTATATATTGAACTTTTGATAACAGATAATGGACTTGAACTTTATTTTTTTATACTTTTTTGTTATTCAAAGCAATGGATTAGAAATCCAATCAAAGCAAAAGAAGTCTGATACCAGAAACTATAAGTTAACTTAAATCTATTAGTAAAAGGATAATCTATTCAATAAGTATATCACAGACTTCCTATATTATTCAAAATTTTTCTTATTACTTAAATAGTAAAGGAAGTGAAATTATTATTGAGTAGTTTAAATAGGTAAGGAAGAAATCATTATGTTTATACATTATAATAATTGAACAGTTCTGGGATTACTTTAAAGCATATATATATATGTTATTGAAAGTTTCCAAAGTCTTACTAGGAATGATCATTATAATGAAATAACGACAATAATAAATGCGGATAGCAGTATTCACAACAAATTATAATAGTAAAGCTCATTTGAACATGAGAATTTATATAGATAAAATATTTGTATATTATATATTTATTCTATGTTTATCTTTAAACAGTACATTAGCATAGTCTTTTTAGAATTGTAATTCTAAAGATATAACAAAAATGATAAATAATTAATTCTCTTGAAAATTATAACCCTGATAATTATTGATAAAAATACTTTTATACTGTATAAATATTTAATCACATTAATACATATTTAGTAAATAACAGAAGTAAATTTCATGCTATCTAAGAATATAAATTTTTAATGTTATCAACAGATATAATACCATAAAAAAAGTTCAGGTATTCAAAAGCATCTACATCATTATGTGTGTGCTTATGTGAACATTTATATAATATACATATATTATATAAATTACACGTATAAAGTTTATTTATAAACAACAACATATTAAAAAAAATCACCATAGGAAATAGAAAAAATAATAAACTTAAAAAAGCTGTCGATTTTTTTTATATGTAGTAGGAAAGTTTTTATATACGATATATACTTTTTTTTCTTGTCAGGAACTATTTAAGACTTATGTTTCCTGTACCCACACAAAGAAAACTATATTTTTTAACAGACCAAAAAAAAAATTATAAAAAATAAATAAGCTTGAATATATGTTTGTTGCATAAATATACAAATGTGTTTAACACATACTTTTTTTGTAAAAGTAGCACACGTATATGATAAAAGCATGAGTATGTGTATATATATTCCTATTCACATATCAGTTTATTTATTTAAAGTATTATTAATTAGTTTAGAAAGAGATTTGCTTTGTCAATAATTACTTAATCCCATTTTTAGGGTAAGCAGAGATATAATATCAATAGGTCCATAGCTGCCTAACACCTAATTTTGAATTTCAAGATAGAATAATACCAAACTAGCCCCACCTTCGCTCCTTACAGACACCTGGGCAATTCTCCAACTCCCACCCTCTCAGCCTCTGTCACAGGACTCAACCATTTAAATGTTTGCGACCCATGCGGTCGCTGGCTCAATGAAGACTAGCAACCAAAGACTTTTCTTGGCCTGGACTATACACCCTTTCCACTTCCCTTCTCACCATGTTGCTCCTGAATTTTCATTTTACCATGTTCACTCCTTTGTTAACCTTTTCTAATTGTATTTGTATCTGGTTTTTTTGATGAATAAACTTTCATCACTGAGAAAAAAGATAGAGTAATAAAATCAAAACTAAAACAAATTAAGTAAATTCCATTTTTATTATTACTAATATAATGCATGTACCTTACTATTAATCCAAGCTGTGTGAATTTAAACCCATACTGTTTTGGAACTCTTTTAAGTTACTCACATGGCATCCAAAGATATATATATATATTTCTATAATACATTAATTAATAAAAAAAAAATTGAATTGTTAAAAATTCAGGTTAAAGTCTAGATGCTGCATGATCACATGTAATACATATATATTGTCAACAGTTCATAACATCAAAAAACAAAAGTTTTGATTCTATGTTAAAGACTTATTTTCATTAATTTAAACAACAAAAAAAAAAACAATTAGCAGTTTGTAATGTCAAATTGATTTCCTTTAATAAAGATTAAAAAAGGAAAGCCACATTATCAGTTTTATATCTCTTTTATACCTTCTTAAAAAAATTAAATCAATCCTTAAGCTATTCAAATTTTCCAATAGTCTATAAAGTCCATAAACAACAAAATTACCTATTTATGCTAAAAACTTATTATCATTAACAAATAAAAGATAAAATGCAGCAATAACTTCTAATGCTAATTTACTATTCCTTTAAATGGTAGCAGTAAAAAAAAAATTAGTTAATCAGTTTTCTATTCATAATATAATATATATATATATAAGTAAACTAATTCTTAACTATATCAATTTTTCCAAATATCTACATAATCCAGAACAATAAAAATATAAATTCTATGCTGAAGTTTATTTTCAATGACAAATGATACCTAAATTTTATGAGATAATGACTTGTAATATCAAACTGCTAAATTATTATATCGACCAAGATTTAAAAAAATCACATGATCAGAGTTTAATATCCGTAACACTTTTTTTTAAAAAATATATATATATATAATTACTCTTAATAATGTGTGAAAATCAGCAACATTCTTTTCAGCATTTCCCAAAAACAAAAAAGGAAGAGTCATTCCCAATTAAAGTTTATTTTCAACAAATAAAAGAAATTTTACACAGTTTATGATAAGTGTAAATATCAAAAAAATACATGATCATATTAACATTCATAATATACTTTTATATATGAAAAAAATAAAATTTCTCATAAACTGTGTGAAAATTTCAATTTTCTGTATAAAATCTTTAGAATAAAAAAAGTTTTTTTTTTTTTTGTACAATAAAAATTAATTTCAAAAATCAACAAAATCATTTTTTTTTCACATGTCTTTGATCATGTTTCAGTAATATATGATGGAATAGCAGTTTGAAATATATTTAAAAACATTATAAATTTATTATTAAAAACATTATATAAAGTTAAATAAAGGGAATTATATATATATGGGAGATGATAATCCAGACCAACAGATGCATGCTGCTACTACATGAAATATATATTGGAGATCATTTATCTTTTTCACACATGCGTGGTCATATGTATCAGCTATATTAAATATAGTGGATGATTGTAATGAGCTTAAGGTCTGGGTTCAAATCCCCATCATTTACACCTAGGTTCAGTATATACGTTATACTTGTATTTCAATATTATATAATCTTGAAAGATAATATGTATATAAAATTAAATTGTAACATGTGCTATATGGCTTACTTGAAAAAATGTATGTTTCAAGTGTATCTATAGTGTGGAAGATTGGTCTAATTTCTGGGCTGATGGATGGTTGAATAAGATTGAGATAAAGATGAAAGATGCACTAATAAATACAACAACTGGCAAAATAATGTGTTTACAGTTTTAATATCTGTGCAATATAACAGTGCAGTCAAACAATAGCTTCAATATACTATTTTATAGTAAACTTTACATTATCTGCAAGTGTATAATATAAGCATTCATATACAATTCTAACAGTTGAAATCAAAACAACTGTGATTCTATATTGAAAGTTTGTTTTTAAAAATAGTGACAGTTTTCATCTTCAACAAAATTGCATGATTCTAATTCAGTGTAAAAATATGTTCTCAGAATACATTTCTTGCTATAAAAAAGTTGAATTGCTAAAAAATCATGCCAAATTATTTATTAAGTATTCTGTCTTCTGTGTGAAATTTAAAACCAGTATTAAAAATTCCATGCTAAAAGTTATCTTTAAAATGTAACCAGAAAGAAATAATTTTCATGAAGTGGTCATTTCTATAACACATCAGTTTTGAAAGAGTATACAAAGAAACTTAATCTTTTGTTATAAATTTTTTAGCATTAAAATGCAAAATTTCAAGCAACTGTAAGCAGAAAATGCATGTAAATGTTTTGTTTCACTTTTTTTTAATCAATATATTTACATTCGAATATCAACCTTTCAAGCTAATTGTGCAAATGCTTTGCGAGTGTTAATAATAAATGAATACTTTCTCACCATTACAAGATATAGTATTTATGCAGGAATAAAAGGAATCCTCTTATCCCTACAACTCAAATATTTATATATGAGAAAATCTGAAGTACTGGCAAAGAAAGCGTGATGATAGAACAGTCACTTTAAATTACTCTATACGATGTCTGAATGAATGACGTCGATGAAATTGTCTAGAATTTACTAAACGTCATTCCAACTGAAACTTCATTTATTATTAACACTCGCAAAGTGTTTGCACAATTAACTTGAAAGACTTATATTCAAATGTAAATACAATTGTATAAAGACACTATATAAAATAAATGCTTATTAATCAATATATGTATTTACTAGTACAGGCAAATTAATCTTTTAATACATTTTTTACAATAAATTTAAGATATACAAAAATAAAATTTTTATTATATATACAATTTTCATATTTTTTTCCACTTATCATTGCACTTTCAATGTAATTAAATATATTTATTTTAATTTTTATTAATTTTTTAAAGAATATTTATTAATAAGTTCATATTTTAAGTTATGCTAATACATTACATTTTATTTTCAAACATTTTCCACTTTGTCAATATAATTATAGGTTGCATTTGAGTGATTTTGTACTTTTATAAAAATTTTCTAAATCCAGACTCGACTTTAAACTCATGGTTTTAAATTATTAACAATCTACCTGAAGTACACTAACAATACACTCTTATGTTAGTAATAATAATGACTTTATATAAATTTTACATAAAATAAGATGAAAAATAGTATACTATGTAATTTTACAAATGTTTGTATAAAATAGTATATTAATTACGAAATAAATAATTTAATGATTGTTCACTGGTAGTACTAATATTGAAGTGACAATTTCATAATTAAATTAAATTCTGAAATAAACTGAGTACTTTATACAACTTTGTATAGAACAATGATATTAAATGAAAAGAAATGTGAATAAAGTAATACAAAATTTTTCTTCTTGCTTTCAACACTTAAAGCTTAAGTAATTAATAACCAAAATATTCCTAGATTTGCTTCTGGTTATTTGTTTTTATCAATGTCAAAGTATAAAAAATGCCTATGGTAACATAAAATACTAAGATCAATAAAATATATATAATGATAAATTGGGAGAACTATATGCAATTATTCAAACAAGCTACTTTTGATAGAAAACATTAGATTAGATCTAAAGTTATTACCTTGCATACTATAAAATATGACAGTTTCCCAAAATGTAGAAGAAAATTCAATGTACTTCCCTGATATAGATTCAAAACTGATCTGGAAATTAGAAAGTGGTACAACTATTTAGTATCCATTGGTTATACAAGTTTACAATAAACATCTCAGTAAGTAAAAATAAAATAAATTTCTGCTCCAAATGTGCAATCAGTAATATAATTTCATAATAGTTTATATAAAATGAATATAGTTATTTATATTGAATATATTAAATGGAATGACTACAAAATATACAATATCTTTAAAAGAGTTTTTACCAAATAAGATTAACATTTGCACAGTCCAGAATAATTTCTCACACTATCTGGTACAAATTTAACTATGAACAGATATAAAAAAAAAAAAATGAATCGACTCTCATTGGTTATCAAAATATTTCGATTGATACATAAAATAAAAAGTAGGAATAACAAATGTAAAATTTAAATCAGCCAAGATAAAATTAGAACAACATTTAAAATAAAGCAAATAATTGTTCATTTTAATAATCTTGCAAATTATATTACATAATGATTCATTTAAATTTTCATACTGTTGCCATTATTTATTCAAAGTGTTTAAGTAATATTTATTAAGGCTGTAGCCTCAAGAACATGCGTATAAAATGCGATAGTATGGACCTCTATATTTCATATAAAAAATTAATTCATCAACTACAGGATTTAAAAAACATTAACATTAATTGAGATATAAGTATTGATTTTATTGTACAATATTTTATAATTTGAAAAAATAATTCTTATTGTATTATACATTTTTAGTATATTTCCCTCCTAATATTTTAGGAGAGAATAAGAAGTCCTGAATATGTAAGTAAATATTTATTAGTTTCGTTTTTTAATATCTTTTTTTTTTTAAAATAAAGTACTTATTAGAAAATAGTTAGGTAGCTTATTTATAATTTTTAAACTAACAATTTACTTATGTGATTTTATATTTGTTAATTTAGCCGTATTTATTTGTAAATATAATTGTAATAGTTTCATTATTTGTAATAATGTTCAAAAATAACTACCATGATCTATGTTTTAAAGTAAGAAGAAAGTAAACCATTGTGGATAGAAACATACATAACCATTTTATTCTACTGTTATTAATAAGGATTTTACTTTATTCAGAAAGATACCCATTGGTAATGGGGGGGGGACCCTAAAAGATGACTGCAAATCATGATCTCAGATGATTTTTTAAAGAAAACTAAACCAGGCAAAATAGCTAGATATTCATGTAGCAATAACTATTGTGTAATTAGATAAAATAGATACTAGTCATTTCATCTAACTACTCAAATACTCCTTTGAATGAAGTAAAAGCTTATTATCACATTGAAATATATTATTGCCTTGAGATGTATCTTCTCTATGATATGAAACTGGATAAAATGTTTACATAATTTTTTCAACTGCAATACATCATGAGAAATAATGGCTGAGCCAAGAAAATATCAATGTATGTCTTTCAAAATTATGGTAACTCTAGTTACATTTGATATTTGAAAAGAAAATTGCCAATTATAAAATCTCTGAATTGTATACATTAATATAAATAATGATTTGCCTGGCAATATACTGTCAACTGCTGTATAATTCTTATGGTTATTACACTATTGCTTCTGAATCAGCATGGACTTTGAAATAGCAGATCAACCATGAATGTTCATCTTGTTAATCTGAAGTTGGGATTGCTTGAGTCATAGATATTTAAACATGGGTTAATCTTCCAAATGATTAATTCTACTGCAATAAAAGAATGTTGAACCATAGAGCTCAAGATTTATGGATTAACCTCTATTGTGTCACTTTCAGAGTTTGAACTTTTTATGAATGAAAATAATAACTCATTTGATTCCATTTATCACTTTCATTGTTTTGTGTCTTTTGGCACATTTCTATGACTCATATATTCTTATAATTTTACTGTAGGATGCTATGTTCATTTAACATGAAATCTGTTTAACATGAAAAATACTTTGCAATGTCTTCAAAAATTCTATAGTTAACATATAATCTTGTTAAAATAAAAAATATTTGACTTGTACTTAGCATTTACATGCACAGAGCAATTTGGTCACTTACACACATTATAATTTTAATGCAGTATATCATTTTCAGTTAACATAAAATCTGGCTAACAAAAATGTTTACAATGTCAGAAAAATTGTTTTTTTCAATTACAGATATATTATTTTACTGTCATACTTACACTTAACATAAATGATGCTTGAATGGCCCTTAGCAATTTTTCTTGTTATAAATATTGATCCTTCAGTTACACATATTTTATTACAATTTTACAGTTAACATGACATCTGGTTAACATGAGGAGTACTTGAAATGTCATGAAAATTGTTTTTCCAATTACATATACCTTGTCACAATTTTACTTCACTATCTCATGTACCCTTAACATAAAAAAATGCTTGAAACATATTTCATATTTGGCTTGTCATAAAAATTTCTTATCCAATTATATAAACCATATAAGCTTAGTTCTCTATGAAATATGGCTAACATGAAGAAAATAATAGACAATTACATAAAATTTTTACTTGCCACATCACTTGGTCAGTTACACACACATCTTATAATTTAAATTCAGTATTTTATGTTCAGATACCATGAAATCTGATTAACATAAAAATTGGTTTTTCCATTTAGATATACCATTTCTTCTTCCACTGTAGTGTCTCATATATTATTAACATAAAATCTAGTAAACATGAAAACTGCTTAAACTGTATACCCTATTGTAATTTTAATAATGCACAAAATATCAAATAGATAGCTTCTATGGTTACACATAATTCAAATGACATTTCTCATGTTCAGATAACATGAAATCTGGATAACATAAAAAACTTTAAAATGCCTTAAGAGTTATTTCCCCAGTTACACAAATTTTATAAACTTTATTGCACTACTTCATCTTCCATTAATAGAAAATATTGTTATCATGAAAACATGCTTAAAATGTCTATTATTATTGTCTATTAATTTTACAATAATGTTCAATTAACATAAAGATTGGTTGACATAAAAATGTTTATAAAATAAATGTTCCTTTAATATGTAAATTGGTTCTTGAGTCACACAGTTGTTTGTAATTTTATTGCAGTAAACATTTAGTTAACAAAATCTTGTTGAGATGAAAAATACTTGATATGTACATAGCATTTCTCCTGCTCAGTTACAAACCTTATAATTTTAATGCAATATCTTGTGTTAGTTAGCATGAAATCTCATCAACATGAAAAAATGCTTGGAATGTGAGAAAAATACCTTATTAATTTCTGCAATATCTCATGCACAAAGTTAACATAAAAAATGCCTTAAATGTACAGTACTTAGTATTTTTACTTCCTATAAAAATTGGTTCTTCAGTTACACATATTTTATAATTTTACACTTAATAGGATATCTGGTTAACAAGAAAAGTGTTTGAAATCTCATAAAAAATTGTTTTCCTAATTACACAAACTTTGTTATAATTTTTCTTGAATATCTCATATACATTTAACATTTGAATATCTCATATACATTTAACATAAAAATATGCTTAAAGCATACATCATATTTGCCTTGTCAAAAATTGCAGTTACACATAGCTTATAATTTTATTGCAATATCACATGTTCAGTTAACATAAATTCTCCTTAATATAAAAAAGTACTTGATATGTATATATTATTTTTCATTACCATATCACTTAATGGAGTATCACATGTTAACATGAAAAAATGATTGTAATGCAATAAAAACAATTTCATTTACACGTGTTTTATTGTTCAACTCTAGTATTTCATGTGCAGATAACATGATATATGGTCAACAAGAAATAATGTTTGAATTGTACAAAATTGTCTGCAGTTACACATATTTTATTGTAATTTTAATAAGGCACATAATATCAAACAGATAACTATGGTTCCACATACTTTATTATAATTTTAATGAAGTTAGTTGCTCATGTTCACTAAAATCTGGATAACATAAAAAATACTTAAAATGCCTTAAGAATTGTTCTCCAGTTACACAAAATTTGTACTAACTCTACAACAGGAGTTTGTTATCCATTAGAAATAAATATGGTTAACATGGATACATGCTTAAAATGTATTTTTTATTTATGCTTGTAATGAAAATTCATTTTTCAGTTTTGCATAACTTATTATAGTGTAATTGCAGCATTTAATGTTCAATTAAAAAATGTTTAAAATTCCTTATCATAAAAATTGGATTTTAAGTGGCACATTTGATTATAATTTTATGATAACTGGTTAATTATGAAAAGCACTTGAAATGTCAAGAAAAATATAATTTCACTGCAGTAGCTCATGTACACATAACATAAAAATGCTTTAAATATCCTTCATAAAAATTGCATCTCGATTTATGTATACCTTAATTTTAGTACTATATCATATGTTCAGTTAACATAAAATTTGGTTAACATGAAGAAAAATATGTGACCTGTATATATTTGTCCTTGCTATATCACTTGATCAGTTGTATACACCTTATGATTTGAATGCAGAGTACATGAAATCTATTTAACATGAAAAAAAATGATTACAATACCATCAAAATTGTTCCATGGCAATATCTTATATTCTGTTAACATGAAATCTGAATAATATAAAAAACCACTTAAAATGTAAATTTTGTTCTGCAATTACAGATACCCTATTGTAATTTTAATAATACATGAAAGATCAAACATTATTTCTATGGTTATACATATTTTATTATAATCTGAATGACATCTCATGTTCATGTAACAAAATTTGGATAATGTGAAAAAAGCATAAAATTCCTTGAGTTGTTTCTCCAGTTACACAAATTTTATAATGTTACTGCAATAACTGATCTCCCCTTAGAAATGACACATGCTTCAAATGTAGTTATTATTTTTGTGTCATAAAAATTGTTTTTTCCAATTTCACATATCTTATTATAGTGTAATTGCAGATTTTTTAACATAAATTTTGGTTAACATAAAAATGCTTAATATTTCCTTGTTATAAAAAGTATTAAGTCATGTTGAGTTAACAAGAAATTTTAAAATAAAAAATATTTGACATAGCATTTTTCCTTGATATATCATTTGGTCACTTACACACATTAAAATTTGAATGCAGTATCTCATGCTCAGTAAACATGAAATTTGGATAACATAAATGCATGCAATGTCAGAAAAATTGTTTTGCCAATTACACATTATTTTGCTGCAGTATCTCTTTTACAGTTAACATAAAAAATGCATGAATGATACTTAGTATTTTCTTTTGATGTAAAACTTGGCTCTTCAGTTACATATATCTTATTACAATTTTACTGTTAACACAATATCTGGCTAACATGAAAAGTGCTTGAAATATTATGAAAATTATTTTTCCAATTGAATACACATGTCATAATTTTACTTCCGTATCTCATGGACACTTAACAAAAAATGCTTGAAAAATAATTCATATTTGGCTTTCATAAAAATTGCTTTTCCAACTTACATATACCATATAAGTTTAGTTCTATATAATATTTGATTAACATGAAGAAAAAATACACATATACATAGAATTTTTCCTTGCCATACCACTTGATCAGTTACACACACCTTATAATTTTAATAAAGTATCTTAAGTTCAGGTAACATGGAATCTGGTCAACATGAAAAATGATTCCAATATAAAAATTGTTTTTTTCCATTTACATATACCATTTATTGTTCCAATGCAGGGTCTCATTAACTGTCAACATAAAATCTGGTTAATGTGAAAAACTGCTTGAAATGTACACCCTAGTGCAATTTTAACAATGCATAAAATATCAAACAGATAGCTTCTATGGTTACACTTAATTCAAATGACATCTCTAATGTTCAGGTAACCAGAAATCTGATATAACATGAAAAAGGCTTAAAATATCTTAAGAGTTGTTTCTCCAGTTACACAAATTTTATAAATTTACTGCACTACCTCATATTCCATTAGAAAAAAAAATATGGTTATAATGAAACCCTGCTTAAAATGTCAATTATTTTTGTCATTAATTTTACAATAATGTTCAGTTAACATAAAGATTGGTTAATATAAAAAACTATTTAAAAATTAATGTTCTTTTAATGTGCAAATTGGTTCTTCAGTCACATCCCTGGTTGTAACTTTATTGCAGTTATATGTCACATTTAATTAACAAAATCTATTTAAAATAACAAATCCTTGATATGTACATAGTATTTTTTCTTGCCGTATCACTATATCAATTACAAGCCTTATAATTTTAATGCAGTATATCATGTTAGTTAACATGAGATCTGGTTAACATGAAAAAATGTTTGTAATGTCAGAAAATGTCTTATTAGTTTCTGCAGTCACTCATATACCGAGTTAACATGAAAAATGCTTAAAATATCCTTTGTATTTTTACTTTTTATAAAAATTGGTTCTTCAGTTATACATACATATCTTATAATTTTATACTTAACAGGATATCTGGTTTACATGAAAAGTGCTTGAAGTGTCATAAAAATTGTTTCCCAATTACACAAACCTTGTCAAAAATTTTCTTGAATAGCTCATATACATTTAAAATAAAAAAATGTTTAATGCATGCTTCATATTTGGCTTATCAAAAATTTGCTTCACCATTTACATATTCTGTATAATTTTACTACAATATCACATATTAAGCTAACATGAATTCTGCTAAATATGAAAAGTACTTGATATGTACATATTATTTATCTTTGCCATATATATCTTATTTTTTGTTAACATGGAATCTGATTATCATAAAAAATGGTTGTAATACCTTTTATTGTTCAACTGTAGTATTTCATGAACAATTAACATGACATCTGGTTAACAAGAAATAATGCTTGAATTGTATACAAAATTGTTGCAATTACACATACTTTATTATAATTTTAATAATGCATAGAATATCAAACAGATTACTTCTACAGTTACATATACCTCATAATTTTAATGAAGTCTATTATGCAAAGGTAACAAAAATCTGGATAACATGAAAAAATGCTTTAAATGCCTTTTCCAGTCTATTAGAAGTGAATATGATTAACATAAACATGTTCTTCAAATGTTTATGTTGTTTATGCTTGTCATAAAAATTGGTTTTGCAGTTTTGCAAATTTATTATAGTGTAATTTCAGCATTTAATGTTCAGTTAACAATATGTTTAAAGTCTCCTTGTCATAGAAATTGGATTTTGAGTGACACAGATGGGTATAATTTTATTACAGCATATTATGTTTATCACAGTAAGCCATGTATAGTTAACATGAACTCTTGTTAAAATGGAAAATATTTGACACGTACATAGAATTTTCTCACATATACAACATTCTAATTTTAATACAGTATTGCATGTTCAGATAACATCAAATATAGTTAACATGAAAAAATTATTGCAATACCATCAAAAATGTTCTTCCATTTACACACACAATTTACTGTTCCATGGTGGTATCTCATGTACTATTAACATGAAATATGGTTTACATAAAAACAATTTAAAATGTACATTTTTTCCTGCAATTACAGATACATAATTTAATTTCAATAATACATAAAGTATCACAGATTACTTCTACAGTTCTATATATTTTATTATAATGTGAATGGCATCTCTCATGTTCAGGCAATAAAATCTGGACAACATGAAAAACATTAAAATGTCAAGTTGTTTCTCCAGTTACACAAATTTTATAACTTTACTGCAGTACATGAGCTTCCATTAGAAGAAAATGTGGTTAACATAAAACATGCTTTAAATGCAGTTATTTTTGTTTGACATAAAAATTGATTTTTTAAATTCACATATTTTATAGTGTTGTTGCAGAATTTAATGTTCAGTTAGCTTAAATGTTTGTTAACATAAAAAAATGCTCAGTCTACTTAACATGTTCCTTCTTATAAAAAGTGTTTCTTCAGCCATACAGTTGGTTTTAATTTTATCAGACTAAGCCAAGTTTAATTTAAAAAACCTTGTTGAAATAAAAAATATTTGAGTTGCATGTAGTGCTTTTTCTTGCCAAATCATTTGGTCATTTACAAACATAAAAATTTTAATGCAGTATCTCATGCTAAATAAAAATAAAATCTGGATAACATGAAAATTGCTTGCATGTTAGAAAAATTGTTTTGTCAATTACACATATCTTATTTTTTTGTAGTATCTCTTTTACAGTTAACATGAAAAATGCTTGAATAATATTTAATATTTTTCATGTTATAAAAAATGGTTCTCTAATTACACATATCTTATTACAACTTTAGAATTAACATGATATCTGGTTGACAGGAATAGTGCTTGAAATATTATGAAAATTGTTTTCCCAATTTCATACATCTTTCCATAACTATAGTAATTCATGTACCCTTAACATAAAAAATGCTTGATATAAAGAAAAATAAGACATATACATAAAAATTTTCCTTGTCATATAACTTGGTCAGTTACATATTTTTTATAATTTTAATGAAGTATCTTATGTTCAGATAACATGGAATCTGGTAAACATGAAGTATGATTGTAATACCATAAAAATTGGTTTTCCATTTACATATATAATTTATACTGTTAACATAAAATCTCATTAACATTAAACTTTTGAAATGTATACCTATTGTAATTTTAATAATACATGAAATATCAAATAGGTATTATATAATTACACAATTCAAATGACACTTCACATGATCAGGTAACATGAAATCTAGATAACAAGAAAAAAATATAAAATCCAGACTGTTGCTTCTCCAGTTACACAAATTTTGTAAGTCTATTCCAGTACCTCATCTTCCAATAGAAAAAAATGTGGTTATCATGAAAACATGCTTAAAATGTCTATTATTTTTACTTGTCATACAAATTGGTTTTTTAATTTTACAATAATGTACAGTTAACATAAACCTTAGTAAATATATAAAAATGTTTAAAAAATACCTGTTCAATAATATGTAAACTGACTCTCTAGAGTGATATAGTTGGTTGTAATTTTACTGTAGTATAAGCCACATTTAGTTAACAAAATCTTCTTGAGATGAAAAATACTTGCTATTTACAGTGTTTATCATTGCCATATAACTAGGTCAGGTTCAGTTAATTTCAGAAAAATATGTTATTAGTTTCTGCAGTATACTTAGTATTTTTACTTTTTATAAAAATTGTTACTTCAGTTACATATAACTTTTAATTTTACACATAACAGGATATATGATTAACATGAAACATGCTTGAAATGTCATAAAAATTATTTTCCCAATTACACAAATCTTTCATGTACATTTAACATGATATCTGATTAACAATAATTCTTGAATTGTACAAAATTCTCTGCAAGTACACATACTGTGTTGTAATTTTAATAATGCATAGAATATCAAATAGATTAATTCTATGGTTACATATATCTTATTATAATTTTAATGAAGTCTCTCATACTCAGATAAATAAAATGTGGATAATATGAAAAAATGCTTAAAATGCATTAGGAATTGTTTTCCACTTACACAAAATTTATGCTAACTCTACTACAGTAGCTTGTTTTCTATGAGATGGAAATATAATTAACATGACTACATGCTTGTCTTATTTATGCTTGCCATAAAGATTGGTTTTTCAGTTTTGCACATCTTATTGAAGTGTAATTGCAGCATTTAATGTCCAGTTAACAAAATTCTTAAAATTTCCTTGTATAAAAATTAGATTTTGAATCACACAGTTGGATATTATAATTTTATTACAATATACAATGTCTACTTAAGATTAAAACTTGTTAACATAAAAAATACTTGGCATGTACATAGCATTTTTGATGTTTAGATACAATGAAACTTGGTTCACATTAAAAAATAATTGCATTGTTAGAAAAATTGTTTTGTCAATTAAACATACCTTATTATTTTGCTGCAGTAATGCTTGAAAAAGTTTCAGTAATTTTCATTATTATGAAGATTGTTTCTTCAGTTACATGTACTTTATTGTACTGTTACAGATAAATAAATGTGGTTAACATGAAAAAATGCTTACAATGTCAGAAAAATTGTTTTGCCAATTGCACATGCTTTATTATTTTACTGCAATACCTCATTCATAGTTAACATGAAATATTTTTTTTCTTGTTATAAAAATTGAATAACACATTTTAAATTTAGTTACCATGACATTTGGTTAACATATGTGCTTGAAATGTCTGGCAAATTGTTTTTCCAATTTGACACATCTTGTTAAAATTTTACTAAACCCACTTAACAAAAAATTATTGAAATATACTTCATATTTGACTTGTCATAAAGATTGTTTACCAATTACATCTTATAAAATTAGTGCCATATCACATGTTCAGTTAACAAAATCTGGTTAACATAAAAAAATTAATTGGAATATTATAAAAATTGTTTTTCCATTTACACATGGCTTTTATTGTTCACCTTTTTTACTGTTCATCTTTAGTAGCTCATGTATAGTTAACATAAAAAATTACTTGAAAATAGTTTTGTGCAATCACACATATCCCACTGTAATTTTAATAATGCATGAAATATCAGATTACTTCTATGGTTACACATACATTATTATAATTTTAAAATTTCTCATGTTGAAATAATACAAAATCTGGAAAACATGAAAATATGCTTCAAATATCTTAAGAATTGTTTCTCCAGTTAAACAAAATGTATGCTAATTTTAATGCAGTACCCTACTTTCCATTAAAAAAATATTAACATGAAAAGATGTCTGAAATGTAGTTCATATTTTTTCTTGTCATAAAAATTCATTTTCCTATTTTACATATCCTTTTTGATAGTGTTATTGCAGCATTTAATGCTCAATTAAACATAAAATTGGGTTATAAAAATGCTTTAAATGTAGTAAATAAGTTTACTTGCCATAAAAATTGTTTCTTTAGTTACATGGTTAGTTATAATTTTATTACAGCATACCATGTTTGAACTTTAGCATGAACTTTAGTTAATATAAAAAGTATTTGACATATGGATCCAATTTTTGCTGTTCAATTAACAGGAAAACTGATTGCAATACCAAAACAATTGTTTTTTCATTTTTACATTTTTTATTGTTCAACTGCAATATTACATGTATAGTTAACATAAAATGTAGTTAACATAAAAAATGCTTCTATTGTCAGAAATATTACTTTGCACATTACATACATCTTATTGTTTTATTGCAGTACCATTTGCAATTACCATGAAAAATGCTATAAATATTTCATAGTATTTTTGTTATAAAATTAATTCTTCAAATACATATCCATTATTATAATTTTAGTTAATATGAAATCTGGTTAACATGAAAAACATGCTTGCAATGTAAGATAAATTGTTTTATCCATAGCTTATTTTCCAATTTAGACAAATTTTGGTTAACATGACAAAATGCTGTGAGTGTATTTCATGTTTCTTTGTCATAAAGTGGTTCTTGAATCACACATGTAACTAAAATTTTATCACAGTAAGCCATGTATAGTTAACATGAAAACTTGTTAAAATGAAAAATATTTGACATGTACATAGCATTTACATGTACATAATATTTTGGTCACTTACACACATTATAATTTTAATGTTGTATCTCATGTTTAGTATCTTGTTAACATAAAAATGTTTAAAATATCATAAATTGTTTTTCCAATTGCACATACCTTACTATTATTATTTTTCTGTAAGATCTTATTACAGTTAACATAAAAAATGTTTGAATGATACTTAATAATTTTCTTGTTACAATTTTACAGTTAACATGATAACTGTTTAACATGAAAGGAACTTGAAATGCCATGAAAATTGTTATAATGATACTGCAGTACTTCATATTAACTTAACACCAAAAAATGCTTGAAACATAGTTCATAATTGGCTTGTCATAAAAATTGTTTGTCAAATTACATATACCTTATGATTTTAGTTCCACATCATTAGTTCAGTTAACATAAATTTGGTTAACATGAAAAAATGTGACCTGTACATATTTGTCCTTGCCATATCACTTTATCATTTATACACACATTATAATTTTAATATGGTATCTCATGTTCAGATAACATTAAATCTAGTTAACATAAAAAAAATAAATGCAATACCATAAAAAATGTTCTTTCATTTACACACAATTTATTGTTCCCTGGTAGTATCTCATGTACTGTTAACATGAATTATTACTTAGCATGAAAAACATTTAAAATGTAATTTTTTGCAATTGCAGATACCTATTGTAATTTTAATACATCAAATGTCAAATAGATAACTTCTATGCATAACATGAAAAAAATTTAAAATGCCTTGAGTTTCTTCTCCAGTTACACAAATATTATACCTGGCTTTCATTAGAAAAAAAGATGGTTAACATAAAAATATGCTTGAAATGTAGTTATTTTTATTTGTCATAAAAATTAATTTTCCAATTTCATATATCTTATTATAAACTATTATATATGTGAACTGTATGCACAGATAATGAAGCTAAAAAATGTTTAAAAATAAAATTTTAATTTACTAAAATATAAAAGTATTAAATTATTGAGCTTAGCATTTTCAAAAGACTACTTCTTATACTCATAGCTGTTGTTATAACTGCAATGTAGAAATGGAAATTTATGCAAATTGATGTAAATGAGTTATTGCAGCATTTAATGTTTAGTTAACATAAATTTTGATTATTATGAAAAAATGCTTAAAATCTATTTAATATGTTTTCTTGTTATAAAAAATAGTTATAATTTCATCAGACTAAGCCATGTTTAGTTAACAATAAATCTGCTAAAATGAAAAATATTTGACATGTACATAGCATTTTTCCTTGCCATATCATTTGGTCACTTAGGCACATTAAAATTATAATACAGTAACTCATACTCAGAAAACATGAAATCTAGATAACAAAAATGCTTGCAATGTCACAAAGATTGCCAATTACACATAATTTATTATTTTGCTGCAGTATCTCTTTTACAGTTTACATAAAGAATGCTTGAATGATACTTAGTACTTTTCATTATTATAAAAATTGGTTTTGTTACATATATCTTATTACAATTTTACAGATGTCATAATATCTGGTTAACATAAAAAGTCATGAAAATTATTTTTCCAATTACATAAACCTTGTCATAATTTTGCTTCAGTATCTCATGCACACATACTATAAAAACAATTGAAACATACTTCATATTTGGCTCATAGTAAAAATTGTTTCTACAATTACATATACCATGGAAGTTTTGTCCTGTATAAAATTTCATCAACATGAAAAATAGGATATGTGGACTTTTTTCTTGCCATATCAATTAGTCAGTTACAAACACAAAGTATCATATGTTCAGATAACATGATATCTGGTTAACATGAAAAATGATTGCAACACCATAAAAATTGATTGTTCTATAAACTCTTAACATAAAATCTGGTCAACAAATAACTGCTTAAAATATATACCCTAATGTCATTTTAATAATCCATGAAATACCAAATACATAACTCCTATGGTTGCACATAATTTAAATGACATTCTTCATATTCCAGTAACATGAAACTTGTATAACAAAAAAAAGCTTAAAATGCCTTAACAGTTTTATCCAGTTACACAAATTTTATACCTTTACTGCAGCACCTCATCTTACATTAGAAAATATGATTATCATATAAACATGCATGAAATGTCTATTATTTTTTATTATCATATAAACTGTTTTTCCAATTTTACAAAAATTTTCAATTAACATGAAGATTAATTAACATAAAAGAATGTTAAAAAGTACATGTTTTTTTAAATATATAAATTGGTTTTTTAATCATACAGTTAGTTGCAATTTTACTGCAGTATGTGCAACATTTATGTTCAAATCTTGTTAAGATAAAAAATACTTAATATGTACATAGCATTTTTCCATATCAGATTACTAGGTCAGATACAAGCCTTATAATATTAATTCAACATCTTTTGGTAGTTAACATGTAATCTGGTTAACATGAAAAAATGCTTGCAATGTCAGATAAATACCTTATTAATGTTGGCAGTATCTCATGTACAGAGTTAACATGAAAAATGCTTAAAATATACTTAATATTTTCACTTATTTTAAAAATTGGCACTTCAGTTATCTGGTTAACATGAAAAATGCTTGAAATGTTATAAGAATTGTCACAATAACACAAACCTAGTTAAAATTTTGCTTGAGTATTTCATATACACTTTACATGAAAAAATGCTTAAAGCATACTTTATATTTGGCTTGACAAAAATTTGCTTCTCCAGTAACACATACTTTATAATTTTATTGCAACATTATAGGTCCAGTTAAACATTAATTCTGCTTCACATAAAAGTACTTAATATGTACATATTTTTGCCCTATCACTTAATACAATATCTTATGTTTTGTTAATATGGCATGTAATTCAAATGAAAAAAAATTAAAATACTATAAAAGTTATTTTTTCATTTACAAATACTTAGTATTGTTCAACTGCAGTATTTCATGTTAACATGTCTGGCTAACAAAAAATAATGTCTGAATTGTACAAAATTGTCTGCAAGAACACATACATACTTTATTGTAATTTTAATAATGCACAGAAAAACAGATTACATTTCTGGTTACAAATACCCTAAAATTTTAATAAAGTATCTCATGTTTAGGTAACTAAATTCTAAATTACATGAAAAAAATGCTTAAAACAGCTTATGAATTCTTTTCCAGTTACACAAAATTTATGCAATTCTAATATTGTAGCTTATTTTCCATTAGAAAAACATGGTAAACATGAGTGCATGCTTGAAATGTAATTCTTATTTACACATTTCATAAAAATTGGCTTTCCAGTTTTGCATATTTTATTGTAGTATAATTGCAGCAATTGATGTTCAGTTAACAAAATACTTAGGTTCCTTGTCATAAATATTGGATTCTGGGTCACAGTTGGGTATAATTTTATCACAGCAAACTATTTATCACACTATGCTATCTACATTTGATATGACATCTTGTTAAAATGAAGTGTTTGACAAGTACATAGAATTTACATGTACATAGCATTATGGTTATTTACACACACATAATTTTAATGCAGTATCTCATGTCCAGTTAACATGAAATCTGGTTAACATAAAAATACTTATAATGACTGAAAAATAGTGTGTCAATTACACATACATTATTAATATTATTTTTCTGCAGTATTTTATTTACAGATTACATGGAAAATGCTTGAATGATACTTAATATTTTTCCTTATTACAATTTTACAGTTAACATAATAACTTGTTAACATGAAAAGCACTGAAAATTATGGTTTTTTTTAACAATTTTAGTGCAGTATCTCATGTACACATGACATGAAAAAATGCTTGAAGCATCGTTCATATTTGGTTTGTCATAAAAATTGCATTTCAAATTACATATATCTTATAATTTTAATCCATATCATAAGTTTCATTAACATAAAATTTGGTTAACATATAGAAAAACGTGTGACATGTACATATTTGTCCTTGCCATATCACTTAATCAATTATACACACCTTATGTTAAGATATCATATATAGTTAACATGAAAAAATGGTTGTAATACCATCAAAACTGTTTTTCCAGTTAAACATACAACTTACTGTTCCATGATCATATCTTATGTACTGTTAACAGGAAATCTGGTTTACATGAAAAACTACTTAAAATGCTTTTTTTTCTGAAATTAAATACCCTAATTTAATTTTAATAATACATAAAATTTCACAATATTTCTATGGTTAAACATATTTTATTATAATCTGAATAATATCTCTCATATTCAGATAACATAAAATTTGGACATGAAAAAAGCTTAAAATGTTTTGAGTTTTTTCACCAGTTAAACAAATTTTATAACTTTACAGTAGAGCATGAGCTTCTATTAGAAGAAAACATGGTTATCATAAAATATGCTCCAAATGCAGTTATTATTTTTGTTTGTCAAAAAAATTAAATTTCTAAATTCACACATATTATAAGGTTACTGCAGTATTTAATGTTCAGTTAACAAATTTTTCTTAATATAAAAATGCTCAAAGTCCATTTAATGTTTCCTTGTTATAAAAACTGATTCTTGAGTGACAAAGTTGGTTATAATTTTATCACACTAAACCATATTTAACAAAAAATCTCATTAAAATAAATATTTGACTTGTACATAGTGTCTTTTTTGTCATACCATTTGATCACTTACATACATAAAAATATTAATGCAGTATCTCATATTCAGTAAACATAACATCTGGATAACATGAAAATTGCTTGCAATTACACATTATTTTTCAGCAGTATCTCTTTTAGAGTTAATATGGAAAATGGTTGAATGATACTTAGTATTTTCTTTATTATAAAAATTGGTTATTCAGTTACACATATCTTATTACAATTTTAGAAATCACATATCTGGTTAACATGAAAATTGCTTGAAATGCGATAAAACTGTTTTTCCAATTTGAGGCAATACTTGTTATAATTTTACTTCAGTATCTTATGTGTACTTAACCTAGAAATGCTTGAAACATACTTCATATTTGTCCTGTCATAAAAAATGCTTTGCCAATTATATATATATATAAGTTTAGTTGTATGAAATTTGGGTAACATGAAGAAAAATAATAGACATCTACATAGAATTTTTTCTTGCCATATCACTTGGTCAGTTATACATACCTTATAATTTTAATGAAGTATCATATGTTCAGATAACATGAAATCTGTTTATCATGAAAAATGATTGTAATAACATAAAAATTGGTTTACCCATTTACATATGCCATTTATTGTTTTACTGCAGTATCTCCTGTACTGTTAACATGAAAAACTGTTTAAAATGTATACCCTATTGATATTTTAATAATGCATAAAAAATCAAAAAGATAGCTTTTGCAATTACACAATTCAAACAACATCTCTCAATATCAGGTAATGTAAAATCTGGATACTATATAAAAAAGCTTAAAATCCTGTAAGAGTTGTTTCTCCAGTTACACAAATTTTATAACTTTTTTCCAATACCTCATCTTCCATTAGAAAAAAATGTGTAATCATGAAAACATGTTTAAAATGTCTATTATTTTTGCTCATCATACAAATTAATTTTCCAATTTTACATTAATGTAATGTTAACATAAACATTGGTAAACATGAAAAATGTTTAAAAAATAGCTGTCCTTTTAATATTAAATTGGTTCTTGAGTGATACAGTTCGATTTTAATTTTACTGCAGTATGTGCCACCTTTAGTTAAAATCTTGTTGAAAAGAAAAATACTTGCTATTTACAAAACATTTATTATTGCCATATCACTAGGTCCGTTACACATCTTATAATTTTAATGCAATATCTTGTGTTAGTTAACATGAAATCTGACCAACATGAAAAATGTTTGTAATTTAAGAAAAAATATTATTAGTTTTTGCAGTATCTCATGTAATGTGTTAACATGAAAAATGCTTAAATTATACTTAGTATTTTTCCTTTTTATAAAAATTGGTCCTTTGGTTACATATATCATTTAATTTTACATTAACAGGATATCTGGTTAACATAAAAAGTGCTTGAAATGTCATAAAAATATTTTTTCAAAATTTTGATTATCTCATATTTGACTTGTCATAAAGATTGTTTCTCCAGTAACATCTTATAATTTTTGTGCCATATCACATGTTCCATTAACAAAATCTGGTTAACATGAAAAAATGATTGCAACACTATCAAAATTGTTTTCCATTTACAGATACCTTTTCTTGTTCAACTGTAGTAGCTTATGTATATTTAACATGAAAAAATACTTAAAATATAAAACTTTTGTGCAATTACACATACCCCTTTGTAATTTTAGTAATGCAGAAAATGTCAATTACACATTCCTTATTATAATTTTAATAAAGTCTCTCATGGTGAAAAAATGCTTAAAATGCCTTAAGAATTGTTTTTCAGTTACACAAAATTTATATTAACTCTATAACAGTAGCTTGTTTTCCATTAGAAGGGAATATGGTTAACATGAATACATGCTTGAAATGTAGTTATTTATGCTTGTCATAAAAATTGCTTTTCCAGTTTTATTACAGTATAATTGCAGTATTTAATGTTCAGTTAACAAAATGGTTAATTTCATTGTAATAAAAATTGGATTTTGAGTTACACAGTTGGGTCTAATTTTATCACAGCATACTGTGTTTAGTTAACATAAAATCTTGTTAACATAAAAAATATTTGGCATATACAGAGCATTTTTGACTGTCTGATAAAATAACACCTGATTAACATTAAAAAATGATTGCATTGCCAAAAAAATTTTTTTGCCAATTACACATACCATATTATCCATTTACTGTAATAATGCTTAAAGTAGACAGTATTTTTCCTTGTTATAAAAATAGGTTCTTTAGTTACACATATTTTATTATACTGTTACAGTTAAAATAAATCTGGTTGACATGAATAAATGCTTGAAATGTCAGAAAAATTGTTTTGCCAATTTCACATACTTTATTATTATACTGCAGTATCTCATGTAGTTAGCAAGAAATATGCTTTTTTATTGTTATAAGAATTGAATAATACAATTTATTATAAATTTACAATTAACATATCTGGGTAACATGAAATATGCTTGAAATGTCAGGAAAATTATTTTTCCAATTAGACACACCTTGAAAATTATACTTCCAATTAGACTCACCTTGTTATTTGACTTTTCATAAACAGTGCTTCTCCAGTTACATCTTATAATTTTAATGCCATATCACATGTTCAATTAACAAAATCTGGTAACATGAAAAATACCATAAAAATTGTTTTTCCATTTACACATACCTTTTATTGTTTATGTATAGTTAACATGAAATAATACTTGAAAGATAAAGTTTTGTGCAATTACACATACCCCATTGTAATTTTAATAATGCAAGAAATATCAGATTACTTCTATGGTTACATAACCTTATATAGTTTTAAATTCTCTTATGTTATGGTAATATGCAATCTGATAACATGAATAAATGCTTAAATGCCATGAGTTAGTTCTCAAGTTACACAAAATTTATGCTAATTTTACTGCAATATTTAATTTTCCATTAGAAAAAATATTGTTAACATGCAAACATGCAGAAAAGGTAGTTTTTACTTTTGTCATAAAATTAGTTTTACTGTTCTACATATTTTATTATAGTGTTATAGCAGCATTTAATTTTGGTTAGGAAAAAAATGGTTTAAATGTGCTTAATGTTTCTTTGTGATAAAAATTGGTTCTTGAGTAACATGATTGGTTATAATTTTATTGCAGTATATCATGTTTAGTTATTATAAATTCTTGTTAAAAGTATTTGGGATGTACGTAGTAATTTGCTATTCAGTTAACATGAAATTGGATTGCAATAACATAAAAATTGTTTTTCCATTTTCACACATTTTTATTGTTCAACTGCAGTATTGCATGTTTAGTTAACATGAAATGTAGTTAAAATAAAAAATGCTTCCATTGTCAGAAAAATTGATTTGCCCATTACAATACCATATTATGTTACTGCAGTACCATATACATTTACCATGAAAAATGCTTAAAATATACATAGTATTTTTATTATAAAATTGTTTTTTTAAGTTATACATCCATTGTTAGATTTTAATCAATATGAAATCTGGTTTAAATGATAAAAAATGTTTGCAATGTCAGAAAAATTGTTTTATCCAGTTTATTATTTCCCATTTTCACCTACCTTACAGTGTTATTTCAGCATTTAATGTTCAGTACAAATTTTGGTTAACAGAAAAACATGCTTTAAGTGTACTTAATATCTTTCTTGGTCATAAGATGGTTCTTGAATCACATAGTTGGTTATAATTTTATCACAGTGTGTCATGTATAGTTAATCTGAAATCTTGGTTAAAATTAATAATATTTGGCATGTACATAACATTTACATGTACATAGAATTTTGTTCACTTACACACATTATAATTTTAATGCAGTATCTCATGTTCAATTGACATGAAATCTGGTAAACAAAAATGTGTAAAATTTCACAAAAATTGTTTTGCCAACCACACATACTTTATTATTATTAATTTCCTGCAGTATCTTATTTACATTTAACATGAAATATGCTTGAATGATATTTAATATTATTCCTTGTTACAATTGTACAATTAACATTATAAATGGCTAACATGAAAATCACTTGACATGTCATGAAAATTATTATTTAATATAAAAAATACTTAAACATACTTCATATTTGACTTGTCAAAAAATTGCTTCTCAAATTATATATGCTTTATAATTGTAGTTCCATATCATATGTTCAGTTGAACATAAATTTGGACATTAAAAAATGTGACTTGTACATATTTTTCCTTGTCATATCACTTGGTCAGTTACATGCATGTTGTCATTTTAATGCAGTATCTCATATTCAGATAACATAAAGTCTAGTTAACATGTAAAAATGATTGCAATACCATAAAGATTTATTATTCCATGACAATATCTCAAGTCCAGCTAATATGAAATCTTATTAACATGAAAAACCATTTAAAATATTTTTTTCTCAAATTATAGATACCCTACAGTAATTTTAATAATTCACAATATCAAACAGATCGTTTCTACAATTATACATATTTTACTATAATCTGAATAAATCCCTCATGTTCATGTAATGTAAAATCTGGATAACATGAAATAAATTTAAAATACCTTGAGTTATGTCTGCATTTACACAAATATAATAACTTTAACTGTGGTACATCATCTTCCATTAGAATGAAATATAATTATCATAAAAACATGTTTAAGATGTTTTTATTATTGTAGCTTATAAAAATTGTTTTACCAGAAAAATGTACCATATTATACTATTATTAAAGTGTTTAATGTTGAGTTAATATAAAGTTTAGCTAACATGAAAAAATGTATAAAATATATTTAATAATTCCTTGCAATAAAAAATGATTTTTTAGTCACATAGTCTGTTGTAATTTTGTGGCAGTATGTGCAAAATCTGACAATAAAAAATACTTTATGTGTACATAGCATTTTTGATATATCACTTGGTTAGTTACACACCTTAAAATTTAAATGCAATATCTCATGTTAACATAAAAATGCTTGTAATATCAGAAAAATTGTTTTGTCTATTACACAATTAATTATTTTCCTGCAGTATCTCATGTACAGTCATCATAAAATGGTTAACATAAAAAATTCTTTTTCCTTGTCATAAAAATTGATTTTTCCATTTATAAATTTACTTAACATATTTGGTTAGCATGAATAGTGCTTGAAAGATCTTGACAATTATTTTTCCAATTATACATAACTTGTTAAAATTTTTCTGCTATATCTCATGTACACTTAACATAAAAAATGCTTGAAACCTATTTCATATATGGCTTGTCAATAAAATTGCCTCTCCAATTATATCTTATAATTTTACTGCTGCATCACATGTTCAGTTAACATAAAATGTGATTACCATAAAACAGGGGTGGGCAAATAGTGGCCTGAGGGCCACATGTGCCCCACTAAGAGTTTTTATGTGGCCCTCCAAGACAATCAGAAAAATCCACCTTGGACTGAGACTTCCTTCCTGTTGCATGACCGAATATTCATCTCATATTTTCCACTAGAATGGCCACATCAATAAACATGCGCAGTGTAGATACGATGTATAGTGCTTTTCCAGTTGATCTGATTAATTTCAATTTTGTCTTTGCATTAGCAAATATATATATTTCCAACTTTTGGGAACCATGAATGCTCCAAAAAAATGTAAAAATGGTAATGAATGTCATGTGTTTAATGAAGAATGGACAAACAAATATTTCTTTGGTAATACAGGGAATAAAGCAGTGTGTTTATTGTGTCATGAAAAAAAGATGTGACCCTCCGTTAACCTTCGCTTCCACAAAATGGCCCCCGATGCGGCCCCCGAGCCAAAACAATTGCCCACCCCTGCTATAAAACAATATTTTTTCTTATGATATTACTTGGTCAGTTACACACATAATTTTAATGCAGTGTCTCCCATTCAGTTAATAGGTAAACTAATTAACATAACAAATAATAGCAATATCATAAAAATTGTTTTTTAATTTATACATACGTTTATGTTCAAACATGAAATCTGGTTGGCATAAAAAACTTTTTGAAATGTAAAAATTTTTGTGCAATTAGACATACACTATTGTAATTTTAATAATGCATAAAATATCAGATTACTTCTACATTTATGAAGACTGATATGTTCTGATTGTGTGAAATCTGGATAACATGAAAAAAGCTTGAAATGTCTTGAGTTATTTCTCCAGTTACACAAAATTTATGCTAACATTACTGCAGTAACCTTACTTTCCATCAGAAAGAAATATGGTTAACATGAAAACAAAACTAAAATAGAGCTATTATTTTGCTTACTATAAAAATTGGTTTTCCAGTTTCACATCTCTTATATTGTTATTACAGAATTTAATGTTCAGTTATTGTAAATTTTGGTTATGAAAAAATGCTTCAAATGTACTTAATATGTTACGCTTATTTCTAAGGTTACAGCCTTAGTAAATTATTACTTAATATAATAATGGGCGTTTAATAAAATTTATAATTACAACTTTAAATTATCATAACAGATTTCTTACTATAAGATCTTTTCATTGACTCGTAGTAAATCTTAAGATTTCGCGAGTATTAATGTATTATAAGAATTGTGGACTTAATTAGTGAAGTATTGAATAGCTTCACACTCTTAGATCAAAACACTTCAGCTTCACCTATTTATATATAAAAGTAGGTTGAAGTAAAGAAGGATTCTCTCTTTTCTTCATAGCGTAAGCTTGTGTTTTTAAGACCTATAGAGGTCCCTACCTTCGTATTTTTCAGACGCTTATTTCTAAGGTTACAGCCTTAGTAAATTATTACTTAATATGTTATCATAAAAATGCTTAAATTGCCAGAAAAAATATTTTGCCAATTACACATACCTTATTATTTTACTGCAGAATAATGTACATTTAGCGAGAAAAATTCTTGAAATATCATTTTTATTTTTTGTTATAAAAATTGGTTCTTCAGTTACACTGATGTTATCATTTTACAGTTTGTATAAAATCTGATTGTGATATCAGAAAAATTGTTATATCAATTACATATATTTTATTGTTACTTTACTAAAGTATCTCATATACATTTAACATAAAATCTAGTTAACATAAAAAATGATTGAAATGTCATGAAAATTATTTTTACAAGTATACAAAACTTGTTATAATTTTGCAGCAGTAGCTCATGTATGCCTAACATAAAACAATAATTGAATCATACTTCATATTTGGCTTGTCATAAAAATTGTCTTTCCACTTACACATGCTTTATCTTGCCATATCACTTGGTTGGTTAAAACACCTTATAATTTTAATGCAGTATTTCATATTAAAATAATATGTAATCTGCTTAACATGAAATAGTTTTTCAATTTACACATACCTTTTATTGTTCAACTGCATTATCTCATGGACACTTAACATAAAATCGGGTTAATAAAAATGCTCTAAAAGTAAAACTTTGTACAATTATACATATTTTATTGGAAATTTAATAATGCATGAAATATCAAACAGATTATTTCTAGGATTACTTACACCTTATAATTTTAAGTCTCTCATATTTAGGTAACATGAAATCTGGATAAAATAAAATATAACTGAAATATCTTACAGTAACATGAAGTCTAAATAAAATAAAATATGACTGAAATACCTTAAAATTGGTTTCTTCAGTTACCCAAACTTTATAACTTTACTGCAGTAACTCATCTTTATTACCAAGAAAATATGTTTGAAATATAGTTATGTTTGCTTGTCATAAAAATTGATTTTCCAGTTTCACATATTTTATTATAGTGTTATTGCAGCATTTAATGTTCAGTTAACATAAATTTTGGTTAATATAAAAAATGCTTAAATTTTACTTAATATATTTCCTTGTCATAGAAGAAATAGTTCTTGAGTCACACAGTTCATTGCTATGTTTCATTGACATTAATAAAATTTTGTTAACATGAAAAATATTTGACATGTACAAAGCATTTTTCCTTGCCATATCACTAACTTACACATTATAATTTTAATACATTATATCATGTTCAATTAATGTGAAATCTGGTTAACATTAAAAAATATTTGCAATGTCAGAAAAATTGTTTTGGCAATTACACATACCTTATTGTTAATTGCAGTATCTCATGCAATTAACATAAAAAATGCTCAAATAAAACTTAGTATTTTTCCTAGTTATAAAAATTGTTTATAATTTTTCTGTTATCATAAAACCTGGTTACCAAAAAAGTGCTTAAAATGTTGCAAAAATTGTTTTTCTAATTACATGCATCTTGGTATAATTTTACTACAGTATCTCATGTACTCTTAACATTAAAAAAAGCAGGAAACATATTTCATATTTGGCTTGTCAGATATCTTATAATTTTAATACAGTATCTCACATTCAATTAACTTGAAATCTGGTTAACATAAATATATGCTTGAAATGTAATAAAAATGGTTTCTCCAGTTACACATACATTATTATGATTTTACTGCTATATTTCATGATCAGTTAATGAGCAAAATAGTTGACATGAAAAGATGGTTGAAATGTAAATATTTTTGTTTGTCAAAATCATTGGTTTGCCAGTTTTAGATATTTAAAACTTTATTGCAGTATTACATGTTCAGTTATTATAAAATCTAATTAAGATGAATAATGCTTGAAATGTTCTTAGTATTTTTCATTGACATAGAAATTAGTTTTTGAATTATAGTTTGTTATAATTGTATTCCAGTATCTCATGTTCAGTTAACATGAAATCTTGTTAGCATAAAAAAACACTTGACATGTATATAGTATTTTTGCTTGTCATTTAACATGGCCAGTTAAACACATATAATTATAATGCAATCTCACATTCACTTAACATGAAATCTGGTTAACAAAAAAACATGCTTGAAATGTAAATTTTTTTTCTCCAATTAAACATTCCTTATAATTGTATTACAGTATCATATGTTTAGTCAACAATGTGTATAATGTCAAAAAGGTCATTTTTATAGTTATCCATACCTTGCTATAATGTTAATGCAGTATCTCATGTTCAGATAACATGAAATCTTGTTAATATGAAAAAATGCTTTAAATGCTTTAAGAATTGTTTCTTCACTTACACAATTTTATGATAATTTTACTGCAATATATCATATTTTCTTAGCAGCAGATGTGGTTAACAAAAATATGCTTGAAATGTAGCTAGTATGTATGCTTGCCTTAAAAATTGGTTCTGCACTTTCACATACCTTATTATAATATTACCATAGTATTTCATGTTAACTTATTTAACAATATAAAATGTTTGAAATATACTTAGAATTTAACTTGTCATAAAAACTGCTTCTTTGCTTACACATAGTTTATTATAATTTTTGAACATAATCACATGTTTTGATAACATAAAATCTGAGTAACATGACAAAATAAATCTGGTTAACAGGAATAAATGCTTGAAATGTCATAAAATCATTTTTCTAATTAGGTAGACATTATTATGATTTTACTACAGTATTTTATGTTCAGTTAACAGGAAATATAGTTGTGATAAAAATGCTCAAAATACAATTATTTTGGTTGTCATAAAAATTCTTTCTTCAATTATACATACTTTATAAACTTAGTGCAGTATCATTAGATTCGGTTAACATAAAATTTAGTTCACATAAAAAATGCTTGAAATGTTTTAAGAATAGTTTCTCCAGTAACACATATTTTGTTGTAATTTTACTGCAGTATCTCATGTTCTATTGTTAGGAAATATGGATAACATAAATATATGCTTGAAATGTAGTTAGTATTTTTACTAGTCATAAAAATTGGTTCTCCAGTTTCAAATATCTTATTATAACATTACTGTAGTATTTCATCTTCAGTTAACATAAATTCTGTTTAAAAAAAGAATGCTTGATATCTACTTAATATGTCCATTTCATAAAAATCGGTTCTCAATTCACAGAGTTTATTATAATTTCATTGCAGAATCTTATGTTCATTAACATGAAAAATGAAATATACCTACTATTTGTGCTTGTCATATAATAAGATCAGTTACTTTTACAAACATATCTCATGTTATAACATGCAATATAGTTACCCTAAAATATGTTTAAAATGTATACAGTATTGTTATTGGTCATAATGTGGTATAACACATTCAGTTAACATGAAAATACATTTAAAGTGTAAAAAACATCCTCCAATTACAAATACCCTTTATTATTTGAGTGCAGTATATGAAAACTGATTAACAAAAAAAAAATTGAAATATACTTAATTTATGATTACACCTACCTTATACTTTTACTGCCATATCTCATGTTCAGTTAACCTGGTTCACATTAAAAAATGAATTGAAATGTACTTAGCATTTTTGCTTTTTATAAAAATTGGTTCTCCAATTACACATCTTAGATTCAGTTAAAATAAAATCTAATGAACATCATAAAATTCTTGAAATATACATAGTATTTTTTCTTGTCAAAGAGATTGGTTCTCCAATTACATATATCTTATTAGAATTTTACTGCAGTATCTTAAAATCTGGTTTCCATGAATAAATATTGCAAATGGGCTTAATATTATGCTTGTCATAAATATTGTTTTTCCAGTTATTCATATCTTATAATTTTACTGCAGCATCTCATGTTCATTTAACATCAGATTTGATTAAAATAATAAATGATTGAAATGTAATTAATATTTTGACACAAAAATTGCTTTTCCAGTTACACATACCTTAAAATTTTAATGCAGTCTCTCATATTTAGTTAACTTTTACTACATTATTTAATTTTAATAATATCTATAGACTAATTGAATTAAACTTTCAACTTTTGATTGGTCAATTACAGAATCATCAGTAAAAATATATATCTTATAAAATTATATTTCTTTTAGTTTAAAAAACACAAATTAAGAATTTGTCAGATTATTGAAGTAAACAAGTCTTTTAAAAATATATTTCTATCCACAATAAACAAAAATAATCTACAGTGGTCAACATAAAACATATTTTTGTTATTCAATTACAAATTGCAGTGATACATCATTTATTTATTTTGCAATTTGCCTTTTTATAAAAGTAATCTTCTAATAACATCTGAATTATTCCTTCAAAATAATTATTATTTCACAAATATTTTGAGAGAAAAATAAATGTGCAAAAAAGTATAGAAAATATGTTTTTATTTTCAAAATAAAAAACTATCAATCAGTGCCTTCAAAAAGCAGGTATTTGTGTCATTGTAATAGCATTAAATTTAAATATTATTGATTTATTAGTTCTTTAAAAATCTAAAATTGGCAGCATTATTCATTATAGTTTTTCCTATAAAATAAATAGAAAATTGGCAAAACACCATTAAAAATAGTAGTTAGAAAGTATGTTAAAACTGAGATTATAAAAATACATTGTTATTATACCATTAACATGAAACAATATGTGAAATAATTCATTTCTCCAGTTACATATAACATAATTTTACTGCCATATCTCATGTATAGTTAACATGAAATCTAGCTAACATAAAAATGCTGAAAATGTCATAAAAATTGTTTACAATTATACACACCTTCTTAGAATATTACTGAAGTATTTCACATTCTGTTAACAAAAAAGGTGGTTAATATGAAAACAGACTTGAAATGTACTTAGGATTTTTGCTTGTCATAAAAATTAGTTCTTCAGTTATGCATACCTTATTACAATTTTACTGCAGTATCTCATGTTCCATTAACAGAAAATGTGGTTAATATAAAAAAATGTTTGAATAATAATTATTATTTTTGCTTGTCATAAAATTTTCACATTATACATGTCTTATTATAATTTTACTAACATGAAATATTATAAAAAAATTTTAATGTACTTCATATTTTGCTAGACATAAAAATTAATTCTCCAATTACATATATCTTATAATTTTGGTGCATTATCTCATGTTTAGTTAACATGAAATCTGGTTAACATAAAAAATACTTGAAATGTACATAGTATTTTGCCATAAAAACTGATTCTCAAGTTACAAATACTTTATAATTTTACTGAAGTATCATATTCAGTTGACATGTAATCCATTTAACATAAAAAATACTTGAATTTTTAGTATTTTTGCTTGTCGATAAAATTGTTTCTTATTACACATTTCTTATAATAATTTTACTAACATGAAATCTGGTTAACATGAAAAAATGCTTGAAAACAGATATAGTATTTTGCTTGTGAAAAAATTGCTTCTCCAGTTATACATATCTTATTACAATTTTACTGTAGTCTCTTATGTTCAGTTTAATCTGGTTAACATGAATAATTTCTTGAGTTGTACTTAATATTTTTGCTTCTCATAAAAATTGGTTCTCCAGTTACAGTATCATAATTTTACTGCAGTATCTCATGTTCAGTTAACATGAAAAATGCTTTAATTGTACTTAGTATTTTATTTGTCATAACAATTTTTTCCAGAAAAAAATATTATAGTGAAAACTTATAGGCAACAGATTAATTTGTGGTAAAAGAGCAGAAGTACGAGCAATAACAAATATGCAGATCTCCAATGGTTTATAATTGCTCTGCATCTCTACTTTTTTATTTACAGAAAATAAATAATGTGATGACAAGTTTACTATTTTCTAATCAAATGTTGAATCATACTTTCTTGTAATTCAAATAGCCATCTCCCTATCAAGAAAAAAAAAATTGAAAAAATTTTCAACCTTATATTCATCTTTATTTCTTAAAGGAAGAAGATACTGAGAAGTTCATAATTCAGCCACTGACACTGATTATAAAGAAGTTCCTTGATATTTTCTCATAGTTATTAATATATTTATATCAAACGTCTTGATTTCTTGATTAAATTAAACATGAAAAGCTTTCTGCTATGGCAAATAAAATTTACAAATATGAATCTCATTATGTAACAAAGAGATTATGGTATTTTTTGTTTGAGTGTCTTTATTGCCAGCTTTCTTCATTTATAACCACAGTCATGTTACTTTTTAATGTGTCATTAAAAATATTTAGTAAAGACTATTTTCAAATATAAAAATTATCACTTTCATCTTTTTTTTCCACTTATTGAATTATAAACCTAAATCTTAAAAATTAAAATTTTCCTTCCTTTCTTAAATTAATAAAAATCAAAATTAGAGAATTCACTCTTGTTTATAGTCGTTTAATCAGCATCTTTTTTATATATTTTTTCAATTCATCTTAGTATATCATTTGGCTTTTTTTTATTACAATTTTTTTTATTTTATTAAAAAAAATCTTTTTTAACAATTATTAAGACTCTAGCTATTGCTCTTTTTGGTGTGTGTGTGTGTTCTGCATATATATATATATGCATAACTAATTTAAGTTAATTTTGCTAGTATGAATAATTATGTGTTTTGTGGTAATTATTTTCTGTAATAAACCTTTATTTACATTAATAATATCATACATATCATTAAAAACCTGTGAAGCAGAAAAGTAATGTTGTATCAAATATTTTGTGGGTGTATGTTATCATATATAGGTGAATCAAAGTGCAGTATTGAAGAAAAAATAAAAGGAGCATTATACAAGCATTTAAAAAATAAAAATAAATAATGATTTGATAAATGCTTCAGTTTACTTGGATCATGAAAAAACATGTAAATATAAAATAAAGTTTGATATTGAAAGTGCTAAAATTTTTCATGAGAGAACCCATAATAAAAGAAAAATTAAGGAAGCAATTTTAATAAATAGAAATAAAATGAATATAATTAATAGACAATTTGCTAAGATTAAAATTTGGGATTCATGGGATTTGAGTTGATGATACATGCTTCCGTTATGTTTTTGAAATTTGGCAGTTGAGGAGGGTTAAGGAATTAACCTAAAGCACTTCTTCTAGATTGAAAGACTATATTTAATAATTAATTACTATTATATTTATTATTTTTATTGCTATTATATATATCCACACACTTATTTTTTATAACATTATACACATTGTAAATAGAAAAACTATATTACTATTTAATCTAATTTAATCTTTATTTATTTGTTTTACTTTTCTTGTTTTTAACATTATGAATTAATTATATGTATCATTATCTTATAATATCAGTCATATGTATGTAGCTTCTAATTACTTTAATAAATTTTATTTTTAAAAGTAAAAAAATAAATAATGATAATCATAAAAAGATGACAGATCCATGAAACTATACACTAATATTTCATTACCAAAATACATCCATAGTAAAATTGATGAAAAAATTATATTATGGTGGATATTATCTCTGAAATTACTATGATGATGTATAATAACGTATAGTATAGTGATATAATTTATCAGAAAAGTATAAAATGTTTAGAAGAATTTAGTGCAGAAGAAAGAAGTGGATAATTAGAAATGTAATCCATGTGCTTCCTACCTCAATATTTAATATGGCATTAAAGAGTATGAAAAATAATAATGATTTATAGATCACTTTTGAGAAATAGCAGTCATATAAATATCAAAATATTGTGATTTTAATGGCATCTATTAATTAATGATGAAGATCTGGAATTCTTATGATCACCAATATTTACTTACATTTATAATTTCAAGCAGTATGAAATGCTCAAGAAATCTTTTGGATGCATTATTCAAAATCCCCATACCTGCCAATAAGTGAAGTGATAAGAAAAACCTTTCTTTAATCTTCTGAAGATGTCATATGCAATCAAAAATGTCATAACAGAGTGTATATTTTTATATGCTGTTGAATGGTTAAACAGACACTTTTGAGATATCTGAGCCAGTATTACTTCCATTGTCTAGCATTCTCATACACAACTGCTCAATAAATGATTCAAAATTCTCAAATTTGGCAGATTATCTACCAATGAAGATCGATTTTACAACTATATTTACCAAATATAGCTTTAAAATATTCAATATTTTTTACTCTGGAAAAGTTTCTCTGAAATAGTAGTTTTTGAAGAAAGTTATGTATGAAACATGATCTGAATATTAAAATCAAAAATAGATTCCAGCTTATCATGAAAAAAACACCACTGACTGATTTTCTCATTTTTGAAAAAAATTACAAAATACTCATTATTATGTGATATATATTTGCTAACACAAAGGTTAGCATTTTTACTGGATGCATTCAGTCATAATTTTTATACACAATATTATGTCATCATTATTTTAAATGACTAAAATTTTCCTAAATTAGATTTCTTAATAATAATGTTTCTGTTCAAAATTCCTCTTTATAATAATGAAAAGAGATTGATGAAGTTGAATTTTTGACTTTCACAACAACAAGTTATATTTGATGCATTTTTCTTTGTGGTAATTTTATCATCATAATCATCAACAACCATTATCAATCCACTGCAGGATGAAGATCTCTCCAAGTTCAATCCATCTTCTCCAATCTTTAGCTTCTCTCTTCTCCACATCACGCCTGCACATTTTTTTATTTCATCCATCCATCTCACATGTGGTCACTTTCTGAGTCTTTTATAATCTCTTGAAATCCAGTTTAAAATTTCAATTGTCCATCTATTATCATCTCTTCTAGCAATATGTCCAGCCCAACTCCACTTCAGCCTTTTAATTTTTTCAATGAGGTCAATAACACCTGTTTGTTCTCTTACAGATATATTGAGTTTTCAATCTCTTCTTGTTACTCCCAACATGCATCTCTCCATACTTCTTTGAGTGCTCTGAAGTCTCAGTAATGCTCTTCTATTAAGTGTCCAAGTCTCAGATCTATAAGTAAGAACTGGTAAAATCCATTTATTAAAAACTTTCCTTTTCAAACACATAGACATATTTCTTTTAGTATCAAGTTATTTCTACCAAAAGCACTCCAACCAAGTTTAATTTTATAATTAATTTCATCCATTATGTTTCCATCTGTAATAATAATCTGACCAAGGTATTTGTAACTGTTAACTTCTTCTAATTCATCATAATCAACCTTTATTTTCATATTTTGAAAAAATCCATTAAGCATCACTTTAGTCTTTTTAACATTTATCTTTAGTCCTACTTTCATCTGATAACTCCTGCAACATTTCCTGCAGCTCTAACACATTATTTGCAAAAACAACAACATCATCTGCAAAATCTAAATGGCTTAAATAATCTCCATTTACTTTCACTTTTTTAGCTTCCCATTTTAATCCACAAAACACTTCTTGCAGCACTGCTGTAAAAAGTTTTGGTAATGTAAATGAATATATATATAATAAAACAAAACTAAAAATAATCTTATATTTATATTGAATGTTTTCCATGATGATGACCCTAATTTAAATATAAAGCTAGCAAATACAAGTATATTTTATTTGTAATAAAAAAGATCATCAAAAATAATAGGAGTATGGTCCAAAAATGAATTTCATTTTTTTAAAAAATGGAAGTTTAATTAAAATATTTACTCTAGTACCAATTCTTATAATTTGAAATGTTTAATATGGTTAAGTTAAGCATTTAATAGATGAGAATAAAAGTTATTAATATTATAAAGAGAAATCTTGTACAGATCATATAAGAAAATTTAAAATTTAAATATAATCATAGAATATATTCTAAATTATCCACTTTACACAAAAATAATAAAGACTTATTATTGCAAAGATGCATGTTTGCATGTGCTCACAAACTTTAAAATTAAAGATGTAGTATATTACATTTTAATATTAAAATAACTGCATTCTAATAACAATGTAAATAAAGTTAATTGTGAATATTGAAAGTAAAGGTAATTAAAGATAAAATAAAGTTAAATATTTAATGTTTTGTATATTGTTAATATAATTTTTTTTGTTGTTAAATTTTAGAAATACGTTGGTGGTTGAGTAGTCAGCACAGCTGCCTTACAAGCAGTTGTTCCGGGTTTGCGGGTTCGCTTCCCGGCCGATGCTTTGACACATAAAAAAAAAAAAAAGTTAAATAATAAATCTTTATAAGAATATATATCTTTAATTTTATTTTTTTAACGTTAAAATTTAATAAATTTTTCCTCAAAGTGTGCAATAGTGTCTCTTCTATTTTATAAATATTTCCATATAATCGAATAATTAATTGAGATAAGAATCTAATTGACTCCTTTTTTCAAAATAAAAAAAATGAACTTGCTTTGTTTTTTATAAAATTAAAAAAAAAAAATGATAATGGCTCTATTACTCAGGAGTTCGGAAAAAGTTAGAGCACCAACTGCACAGAAATCAGTGTTAAGATTCTACATGAATGTATTTATTAAATTTATAATCAATAAACCATTTACCATACTGGAATAATTTGCTTTGATAACCACATGAAATTTTTTTATTTACTATGTCAGAGATTATAATAAATGAACAATTGAAATCTTAAATTGGATTCCAAGAGGTTTGCAAAAGACCTAGAAAGATCTTGACCACATGTGAGATGGATGGATGAAATAAAGTAGGGGGGATGATGTAGAGAACATGGATTGAACTTTAAAAAATCTTCATCCTGTAGTGGACTGATAATGGTTGACAATGATGATGATGATGTTGAAAAAAGGCCAAACTTCATGGAAATCTCCAGAGGATGTCATAAATAAAAATCTTTTATTGGGAGCATATACTTATTATTATCACAAGAAACACTTCATTAAATAAACTATATAACAGTTCCTATATCTTCTAAGCCTAGCTAATAAAAAAATAATTACAAAAAAAATGAAGAACTTTTTAAAAGGACTTTAAAATCAAGTCCAAAAAATTAATATTGTTTAATAATATTTTATTTTATTTGTTGGAATTTTTTGTTTTGTTGATGCTGATATGGCTAGCATGTCACATATATATATATATTCTTACATTTTTACTATGATAAAACTGTTATTAGTAGTTTAAAGGATATTTAAAATAAAACATTTCTTTTTATTTATAATAAAAAATTATGCTTATAAACTTTATAAAATAATAAACACTTCTTATACATTTCCTCATTAAATTTTTTTTATTAAATATAATGTTTTATTAATAAAATTATATAATTTGAAAAAGAATATTAATATTAGCTAAATTGAATTATAATGTTGAGTTTTCTAAAAGATTAAATAGCCAAAATTTAAATAAGTAATACAATTGCTACAAGTATCAATACAAGATGGAGTATATGTGTGTACATTTGCAAGGTTATATTTTATAAAAGGATTTTTGATAATTATTCCTATTATTATCTAATGAATTATTGAAATTACTAAGCCAATATTTTATTTTAAAATAATTAAAAAAGACACTAGTAAATACAACGCTAGAGAAGTCCAGAATTTTGACTAAATTTATGTATGTTGATGACCAGTGAATTAAATAAATTTTAGCACAGATAAATTGCAGTTTTATTTTTTTTTGTATACATTTTTGAATTTAAAATAAAGAGACTTAATGCCATATATCAATATTACAGTATGAAAAAGATTATTGAGTCTTATAGCTATAGAAATAGGATTATGATAAATCATATATTCCTTAGAAGTGTATATTTTAATACTATAAATATAAAAAAACTGAACATGCTCAATAATTCTACTTCATCTCTGATAAAACTTATTATACAAAGAATTGATTACTAAAATTCTCATTTTTGTCAATATATACATATATAGATAATCATTAAAATCAGTCAACACTTAGACAATCCCAATATCAATAACAATCAACAATCTCAATTTATTGTCAAGGCAACCTCCTTTTAACAATATGTATATATATGATGATAAAAAGCTAAGAATAATCTCCAATTAAATGTTGTTTTAATCTATCTCACATTTAGGATATTACATCCATAAATTATAAATTGTGATAATAATAAAGATACATTTTTAAATTTTATTTTTTAGAAAGAATTTAAGTATGATATTTAAACCTAATCACAACATGGATAAGGTAAAAATGGTTTTGATAAAGTGATATACATCAAATATTATTATAATCATTTGTTTATGATAACCATCATGATTAATAAAGAACTTAATTAAATTTTCTTAATTTAGTTGTGAAGATTAATTTCAGAATTTTAGGTGTAAGAATTAATTAACCACAACACAATCTTAAATCCATTCTTAAAAGATTCGATTAAATTTTGAATATTTATTTACTAAATACCATGTAAAAATAAATAAATTTTTCAATAAATCTCATTTTATAATAATAAAAACAAACTTAAGTTAAGCATAAATAAAGTGAATAAAAAATGTTAATCTATATGATTATTTTTTACCAATTTTTTTATCTTTGTGTGTATAAATATATAATCAACATATAAAGTTCTCATTTTATATTACAAACAGTGAAATTTATTATATTAAAAGAACTCTAAATTATAATATATAAATTGTGTTGATAATATATATATATATTATTTATTCATTTACAAAAATATATATTTTTATCCATTAATAAACAAATTGTAGAACAGATGAGTAAATTTTCTTATATTTTTGCTTGTGTGAATGTTTATAAATTATCTTATAATTTTTTGACCGTGTGAACATTTTTTTTCTAAGATAAATCACGAAACATTTATTGTCATAAAAATTAAGCTAAAAATATGATTTAGATAAAATAAAATGCTTACTAATAACCAGTTTGATATCTAAGAAAAAATTATTCTAATATGTTTTTACATATGCTAATTCATATTTATATCATGTAGTTTTAAATTTTCTTTAAATATATATTAAAATCCTTAGAAAATCTGCATGACATGTGTATGACCTAGGATTCAAATCTGGCTCATGCAAATTTTAAAAAAGTTCCAAGCTCTAAACTGGTTTATTTTTTTTTTGTCTGGTAGCTAGCCCATAGCTATGAAGCCAGCCATCAAAAATTGGTCACTAAATAGATATTTTTTTATTCTTACTTAGAAAGTAAAACAAATATGAAAAAAACTATTCAAAGCCTAACATTTGGTATGAGTAAAACCATGTCTTACTATTCTTCAATTAGAGCCCAGCTCAGGTAAATTTTGAATTTTTTTACATGATTAATGAGCTTAGGATGTTTCAGATAAAAATCTCGTAACCAATCAAGTTAGCCTATAATGTATAAATGAAATGGAGCTACATTTTTCATTGTAGAGAATTTCATTTAAAAGCATGTTTCTTTTTGTTATATTTAGTCTTTTTCCATTTTGAATAATCAAGTATCATACGTTTACGATTTTTTAAAATAATCATTCAAATAAAAAAACGTAGTTTGAAAATGTCAACGAATGCGAACTTTATTTTCAGATTATAAACTTATAGATATTTAAAAAGATATTATCTAGGCATTACAAATACACACAACCTTCTATGACATAAATTTTATAGATTTTTTTATGCCTCTGGTCTAAAATTTGTTTGTTTCATACAAATAAAATGATTTAATAACTAAAATGAGAGAAGTCGTAAAAATAAAAATCAACAGTATAGGTTTTTAATCATTGGACTCTGTGTGGATTAATCCTACGGTTGAGGGGCGATTCAAGAGAGAAAGATTTCTGGATCGATTTTCAGTTGAGTAAAATAAAATTAAAAATACCTAAATTTGGTCACTTATTGTGTTCACTTATCATACGAGTTCTCAAACATCACATGACCTGAAGAGCAACTAAACATACGATTATTTATAATAAAAGAATAAATATTGTCGCGGGGATGTTTATCCATAATATATCTTTATACACATATGAATACAATTATTAATTATATAAATATACACAGACATATAGGTATATACAGTATGTATAATTATGAATTTTTATATATCTATTACATAGGCAGATTTGTGTAGTATCTATAATTTTCTTCTGGCATCTCTTTTACTGACTCCAACTACAACAAGTAGATATTACCACTCTAGAATGAAGAATTACAGAGAAGTAAAACTTGTAGTACCACAGCTGGAATTATGGACAATTATTTAGTTATAGCCCCCCATGATTCAAACGGAAATTTTTCAGACCAAAACAAACAAATGCTTTCCTTCGCTTGTAGCCATGCTTGCAAAGGAAGGGTTAGGGCAAGAATTGATTATATTGCTAACATTTAGAATACATCTTTGGAATGTTTAAAAAAAAGTTAAGTTTATTGCCTCAAGGTACTGCACGTGCTTTAAAAAAGATCAAAGATATTCACTAGAGTAACATTAGAAAGGAAAAAATTACAGTAAAAAGAAGTTATCTAGAGTATTACAATAACAAACATGATTTATAAAAAATAGAGATGATTTAAGGTTTATCAGTGTCTGCATATCAGTTTCTTAAAATTTATCTTTATAAATATTTTCCCAGATAACAATAACTGTAATAATAAATATAGAAACTATAAGTAATAACGATAATCATTTTCCATAAATTAATCAAATAAATAAATATTGGTATCAACAAGGGCTTTGGTGTTATATCATTAGATTTTTAAAGATATGGATAGCTGAAGAGTTGGAGGGTGAAAAAGATTGAAACCTATCCATTAAAATTTGAAGATTTGCTATCTTAATATAAACTGAGCACTGATTACATATATATATGTGGGAAATGATGATCTGGATCAACTGATGAGTGCTGGTTCAGCATGAAATACATATATTGGAGAGCATTTATTTTTTTAAACGTATGAGGTTACGCGTATCGGTTGTATAAGATGGAGTGGATAGATGTAAGAAGCTTGAAAATCTGAGTTCAAATCCCTTCTAATTAAAAAAAACAATGTTGAAATAATGGTTGTTCTTAATGATATTTGTTTGGTAAGCATGTTGATATTATTGTAAAGCTCACTGATAATTTTAAAAATGTGATTGTACAGGGAAGTAGTTAATGGTGATCATTATAGATTGGACCTTGGTGAAGTATTAGCTTTCAAGTCCAAACTGTTTGTCAACTGGGCAAAAGTTAATCTGGTAAGTGGAATTAGTATTAATGCACTGATAATAGAAATGAACAATACAATTATAGTACGATGTAACCTTTATTGTTGGTGGGAGAGATATAATATTTCTATAGGTGCTGAATCCATTTTTAGCTTAAAATAATAAATAATGTATGCTTATACCAAAAAAAAAAAATGGAGTGTTGAATTCAGCCAAGACTACCTGTTTAAAGGTATAACAGATATTCAAGACTGTTTTCTATAAATACAAAGATTTACACATATAAATCTGTGAAAGGTAAACTAGTCTTTAAATAATTCACAGCTGGACAATGCCACATTGACTGCTCCTCACCTTTCACAGAAGAACAGTGAAAAGAAATATATTAATCACTGCACTGACCATTTTCCTATGTGTTGAATATTTAAGTATTTATTTATCCTAGTTTTATTATCAAGCTAAAAACAATTAGATAACTCACTTACTGACTAATATAATATAGATAGTAGTTTGGTTATTTGAAATAAAAATTCTAAACATGATTAAAATCTAAAAAGATTTTCAAATGTTACTTAGTATGGATTTGAACCCAGATTGTGAACATAACAGGCAGATGTGTTTACTATTATATTCATATATCCCTATTCACAGACATGCATATAAACTCTCTCATACACACACTAATACATTTACATAATGAGAGTAATTTATCAATTAGATTACAATGACTATGGAGTCAAATCTGAAATTATATCAGAATTTTTTTTAAAAATTAAGGGTTTTCAAGAGGGATTATTTGTAATCAATCAATCTATCTGTCCATCTAATATTGGTCAGTAAAATGCCTTTAATTACTTTTAACATAGAAGGAATTAACATTAATATAAAAAAGTTACAATGCAATTAAACAGTCTGGTAAGTAGAATCTATCTTCTAGAATAGTAAGATATTTGTGGAAATGCAAAAAGACAGCTGCTATCATATAATATTACAATACTAGCCAAAACAATAAAATTTTACTAAAATTCTTCCATAACCATGGTTTCATCTATTAACAAATATACTTTTTCAAGTAAATTTCAATAAGATACATACAGCATATATATACAAGACAAAACAGCCATACCATCATTCCCTTTAATTAAAAGCCAACTTCCTTTAACATCAAATGATGTCTTCATTAGATTGATGGCCACAGATTCAAAAAAAAAATTGTGAATGAAAGTTTATAAAAGAGGGGGGGGGGTAATATTTATCTATATAGGTATTATTTTACATGAATAAAGTGTGATAGACAGAGCATCCAAAATGCAAACATTAATTATAAACAACAATTTGCCAAGTGCTTTTGGTACTGTATACCAGAATCATGGTGACATACTGGAACTGAATGGTTTTCATTATCTGACAGAGTTTTATATTATTTGTTTATATGGGCACGTAGTTTAAATTTTTTTTTTTTTTTATGTGTTTTTTTTTATGTATTTTTATTCTGTCATTTATTTATATGCTTATATGTATAATGTTAATTATATTATTGAAGGTAAAATAATGTCCAATATGTGAAGTAAATGCAATTAATAGGTCATGTGATGTATAAAACTTTAAATCTTAAAAAAATTTCAATAAGAGATGAAAGTCGGGTTGATAATTAAGTAATTGTAAATATAATTAGTTTTGTTTCAATTTTATTTAGGTTGGTTATTATAATATTGATGTTTCTTCCATCTTACTCTCTAGTTCATTAAACTTAACTTTCAAATCATTTATTTGCCCCTGTCCCATTCCTATTTTATAAAGTAACTCTGTATACACATCTTATACTGATCCTCTTCTATCTTCATTACCAACATTTCCTGACCCTGCTTCATTTCTAGTTAATTCTCTTATTGACTTTGCTTCATTTCAATTTGATTCTTGTCACATTTTTTTTAATTTTCATCAATCTTATTCATTAGTTATCTTGCTAATTTTTCATGACTTTCATTGAGATTATTCATTAAATCTCCTGATAAATTTTCCTGGCTCTATTTAAATTCTTATATAAATTAACTTCCTGACTTTCATTGATCTTAATCATTAAGCTCTACAAAATTGCCATTATAGATACATTTTGATTATTTTTTGATGTGACAGAGACTTCATTAACTTCTCTTCCCTGTCCTAACATAACTACTACTCTTCTCATTTTTCATAATCTAGTCTAGATTTATATTTATTATTTTATTTTAGAAAGAAAAAAAAAACATGATTGCCCTCCACAATTCAATATCTCAGACAAAATGAAATAAATAACTTGTTTCCTCTACTATGCTTTATATGCTGAACTCTACAAATTAATTAAATCTCTACTCACACACATTTCAACTCATGTAATATATCCTTTTAATATAAATACCACAATAACATTATCTTTAAATAGTAATTGATTTATCTATCCACAATATTACCATCCTAAACTAATGTGCATAAATTTATTTATTTTTTTAAAATTCAGTTTATATTGTATACAACACAGTATAAATTTCATTATTGGGTTTAAAAGACTTTGCGCTATGCTATTATCAACAAATTCAAATAATGAGCACTAATGTTTTCCATCTATTTTCCTAAATAACTATGTAAATAAGTCAATTATTTTATATAGCACGATGTCTTTTACAAACTGTAATATTTTAAACAACATTAAACTGTTGCACATGTGCTTTGGATTTTAACTATAAAATGAATGAATACAAACACTTCAAACACATGATAAAGTCTATCTTTTCCAAAGACTTTATCATGTGTTTGAAGTGTTTGTATTCATTCACTTTATAGTTAAAATCCAAAGTGCATGTGCAACAGTTTAATGCTGTTTAAAATATTACTAAATAACTACGATACAATACCTTCAATAAAATAAGCTAGCTTCAAATACATTTCATTATTTATTTTACAGGTACTACATGGGAAGAACACAATATTATTTATTAGTAATGAACCCACATTCTTTTGGCATTATAGCACATATTTAGTGTTTTTAAAGTCCCAAGCCATAAACTTTTATTTTATTATATGGCAAGCCCAGGCTTCATCACTGGTATTTTTCCTTCACATGCCTTTTCTGGCATATTTATAAAGCATTTTACAACTTTACTATTTGTCAACACATGTATTCTTACACCTGTTTTTTTTCAGAAATCAATTTGACAACCCGTTGTAAATTCAAACCCTTAACAAAGCACAACTACAAATTTAAAATGTATTATCTATTATCTCTGTTTAGTATACACAAAAATACCTGATATTAATTGTGATCATTAATCAAATATTTTAATTCTATCTATCTATTATAATTTTAAATCCTTCATGGGTCATGGATAAATACTTGGGTCCTTACAGGGTAGCCAAAACATAAAGATCAATTTTCTAAAATATAAGAACAATGCTAATGAAGCAACATTGTCTCATAAATAGCAATATTTCCTTGTTGGATGAACTAAAATGTAAAAGAAAACTAATAAAGACTGGAAAAATGCAAAAATAAAATGTGTGGCTCATTGAATAGCTTGCAGATTTGGGTAATCATAAATATAATAAAAATATTATAAATAATCAGGGCTAGCTGGCCTGCAAGTGCCGCATAGATTTGGATGGCACATATAATAAATAAACTTGTGAACCAAGTGGTTTTCTCCACTTATGCATTAAATATTTGGGCAATCTAAATATACAACATAAATGTTACACTTAGGCAATTAAAAATATATAACTAATAAATAGATATGCTGATCCACCAACAGCTCTATGGCAGTTTAGATTTATATTTACAATGGACTCATCAATTTGTGAGACACCAATGGTCCAGAGAAATATCTTGTTTGGCAAAGAAGATAGAATTCAATAAATAGTGATTGGTTTGATGATAAAGTATACTATGGGATATATAATAAAATTATCTTAATTGTAAAATAAATTGGGTAATAACTAGTTTTATAATGATTCATGCAATAAGAAAATCAAAGTACATAGGTTAATAATAATAATATAAATTTAATGAAATAAGCATTAACTCATTGAGGTGGCAAAAATAAAGATCATAACTCTAATATCCTATAGTATATTTTTCATAATTTACTCACCCACCCCACTTGATTGCAATTAGTAGACGTGATATATATTTTAAATTATTAAAGCATACAGACATCAAAAGGATTAATGACAAATGCTTTCTTACAATATAAGAAAATAAAGTAGTAAAAATTTTTAATATTGTTACTTTTTTAAAAAAAGAAAGTTATATCTCTCATCACATGATCACATCTATACTAGCACATTAATTGTTGATAAACAGAGCAAAACTCTCCATACAGTATTGCCACCTGTGCTAAACAGAGTAATCAATGGATGCCAGAAGGCTTGTGCATAAAATCCTTATCCAATGCCTACTCATCCAATATCCCCAGACTAGTTTCTGGCTTGTGGCCTTTGTCAGTGAGGAGCTTTGGATCTGAGAGCACTGCATCTAGATCTTAGGATCTAATGCAACCCTCTAGCAACCACCTTTTATCTCTACTTAACTACAAAACTATGAGAATGAAATTGAAAACACAAAAAATATTTTCAATCTAAGCTCAATAGCTTATATAGTCATATGGGTCTGAACTCAGTTCAGCACCCATACATTTTGGTGTCTTTGGCTCTTTTACAACCATAGCCACCAGTATCCTATTAGGCAGGATTGGTGTTAAACCATTAAGCATCACATGATCACATTTCCTATACTAGCACATTAATTGTTGATAAACAGAGCAAAACTCTCCATACAGTATTGCCACCTGTGCTAAACAGAGTAATCAATGGATGCCAGAAGGCTTGTGCATAAAATCCCTATCTAATGCCTACTCATCCAATATATTTTACTAAAGATATAACTTTTAATTGTTTTTCTTTATTTAGTTATTCGTACCCTATAAGAAACTATAGATGGCAACATGTGTACATCACAATATATATATATAAACAAATCAAAATTTCTGCAGACCAACTAACATCCATTATTTCTTATTGCTGATCTAGAATGGCATAGAATAAACACTACTATTTAATGCTGATCAAATCATAATTGAGAAAGTCATGTGAGACCTATCATTTAACAAATCAGTAAAAGGAACTTATGGTAAATGATGACTTAAATTCTATACTCAATTCAGTTCTTTCTAAAGATAACATTTGTAAAACTTAATGTCCAATTATAACAACAATAAAATCTGACTAGTAGTGTGACACTTTGCAATTTAATGGGTGTATATATATATATACTCATATATCTCATTTTCAATTAACAATTTACAAACTATTATTTTTTCTGGTGATGAGATTATTCGATTTTCACTCTCACACTATATTCTTCAATTGGGAAGATTTTCATACTACAATACCTTTTATAAAGCAATTATTATACTTGCTTCAGTTCTATCCTTATATATTACTTAAAAGAAGAATATCTATTAGATAATTAGTTCTGTTTTTTGTTTTAAAATAAAAACATTATAATTTGCCAAATGATTTACTTTTACTTCACAGGAAATTCTTCATATGTGTAACAGAAATTTAACTATACCAGTCTCTGATATCTTGACTGATTTAGTAAACAATATCAAACAGATTAGAGAAAGTACATATACACTTCAAAATAATCATTACATTCTCCATTTCAATAAATCATGTTCAATATGTAAACTTATTAACTTCATCTCCCAATTTTCTAGAAGTAAAATTATCACTGTATTAAAGCACTATCTAGATGAAATACACTATAACTACTAAGTTTTAAAAAACAAATATAAACATATTAAATAATATCAATAATCTTTGTAGCATTCTTTGATTAAGGCTATTGCATATTTATGCAGATATGCAGACTAATTGCTATTCAATCCTATTATAACGCCTTTCATACCTGAATACAGTGGTCTAAAGTTAAGTTTAAATTATATAGTCTGCCTTTTCTATATGAATGTCCAGAACATTTATGTAAATATTACAATTATCCAGAAGAGAGAAAAAAATCATTGGTTTTGATTTATTATAATCATTATTCATTGTGAAAACAGATAGTTATAGACTACATGGACATTTCTAGTAATCATATTTAATCATAATGCAGCTTCTGTCAAATATCATTACTGCCTTGCAAAATAATAATAATGCAGTTCACCCAAGCAACTTAAGGTTGATACAACCTCACAGTCTTTCCAGTTACTTAATTAGATAATGTTGAAATAACATTGGACATTTTTGAATAATGAATTAAAGATTAATATTTTTATCATTATTCGATTGAAATGTCAGTGAACCTTAAATTTTTTTTCAAGTCAAAATTGGTTTAGAATTTCTATTTTAAATAAAACACCCATAACTAACTCAGCTAACTATCCAGTAGTTTCTAATAAGTATTAGTTATTATTATCTGGAGATCAAAGACCATTGGTTAATTAGGCTTAGTCAGATAAGTGTTGATATACTACTATAAAAACAAGTGTAATTTTTGTAATGAAATATTAAGCTTTATTGTTGTGGAACCATGGTTACAGTCATTTTTTCATAAGGAATTGTTTTAATATCTTTCTAGACAGTATTCACGTTATATAATTCAATCCTGTATAGAATTCAAACAATTCATGATGCAAATGATGATTTTAGATTATATTAATGTATGTATCATTGGTGTTCCAACAATTCTGTCAAATTTCAGTACCCATGTAAATATAAAATTTTGAAAATTTTCAAATTTATTATATTTTTTACAACTATTATTAATGATTAATATATTATTGATTTTTTTTCTTTTTGCAAATTGTATTTATCATTAGTTGATTCAACTAAAAAATAAAAATGGAATTCAGTAATATTTTGGAAACATAAGATGGGATTGAATAAATTCAACAACTGCTCTCCTATTGAAATAGCATGTTAGTTAACCCTTTAATTTTTACGTAAATTTCTGTACTATTTTCCCATCACACAATTTAGAAAAAAAGATTTGATAAATAAGATATTCATTTTTTTAAGACATGATAAATTCTTATTTTAATAAAATTATCACATATGCAGATGTTAATTATATCTAGCACACATTAAAATAGTTTTTTCAGTATTTTTTTTAAAATAAAAATGATGAATCTCCCCACATAATTTGCAAAAAAAAAAAAAGAGAGAGAGAGAGAGAGAGAAAGAGAGAGAGAGAAGAGCAAAGAATCGTGAGAACCACTGATTCAGAAAATATTCATTAGAATGAATGACTTCATTTTAATATTGCACCTACCTTATTATTTGAATTACATCCAGGGTTTTTTTTTCTTTTCCCTAAAACAAAAAAATAAATAAATATTTTATAAGAACTTAAAAGGCAATTAAATAGAAAAGTTCAAAGCATTAAAATAACTAGTTACAAACTTATGTAGTTTGTGGGCATTTAAAAAAAAAAAAAAAAAGAAATTCCGAATGTATATTCTAATACATATAATGTACTACCTAAGTTCAAATCCAGGTTGAGTAAATTTATAATGTTTTTCACATTCTAATTAGGCTTAGAATATTCATTTCAAATAATTAGCTCATAACCAATCCAGCATTTCAATGGATGATAAATCAAGAAGCAAAAAGTGCAACGTCTTCTCCCCTTCGATATTACTATATATGGACTATTGAAGAGACCTTTATTTGCAATGAGCTATTTCAAGGCTGCTGGACAAAACAGTCCATGAAAATGAAATAAGAAAGGAAATGTAAATAATAATTTTAATATCCACTAAATATTACGATATGTTTAATAATTCCATTTATTTTCAGCTCTCTACAAAGGGCTATTTCAAACCTTCAATCCACAATCATATGGCTAACTTTCTTCTTCAGATTATTCACCAGAAATACTTGTATAGTGGATTTCTAATGAAATATAAAGTTAATCTTTCTTTGTTATAAATCAAGAATTATCCTAATTTATTCATTGTTATTATTCTTGCTATGTGTTCAGCCCATCTCCATTTAAGTTTCATTTCTTTATAATATTAGTGTGGGCTAGAATAAATTCTTTCACTTTTTAGCCCTAATATAATTTTTTTATCACTTGTAATTAAAATGTATTTTATAATTCAAACTCAGTGTTGCATAATCAAGTATCAAATTAAATAAAAAAACACTAATTAGAAGTCTTGGAATGGGCATTGAAGTACCCTAGCATTAACTCACCATTTAATTAATATTGCTTTAGTCCATATTTCAGGATGTGATCTATATACAACATCTGAGTTAAATAATGAACGAATAGAAGTCATTTAACATACAGCTCTTTAATATACTAATTACATAATTATTAATGTTATGTCTATCTTGAATTCGATTGATGTTTATATAAAAAAAATTATTCCCAGATTAGAATATACTTGTGTCAAAATGCTAGTTATCTGAAGATATCACATTAATAAATTTACAAAGTAAATATCTTCTTTATAATTGTAAATTTTATGAAATAATAATATTTATACACACACACACACACAAATATTAATGGTAAGATTTGTAAAAAATAAAATTGGCTATAACATCTATCAATCTAATATATATCTATTCATTAAATACAAAAAAGATAACATTTAATAGGTGGATATTTCAAATCCATTTTGATTTGGTTAGTGTTGTTTGTGTTTGGGACAGCTAATAAAGGGAATTTCTATGAAACTAGACATATGCCTTGTATTTCATAGTTCACAATTCAGAATTGCCTAAGGAACAAAAAGCATTTAAATACTCCCACATATAAAATATAGCTTTGTAATATACTAATTACAAAATATTATCATCAAAAAAATTATCTGATTAATAATTCAGATAATTTTTTGTAATCAGATAATTTTTTGATAACAATATGATAAATAAAAAAAGTTTATTAAAAATTTTTAAGATTTTTTCCCTTCTTTTCTTTGCTCTCTAATTTCAATCCTCATTTTGCAGAAAATATAAAGAATAAATCATGAAAACACTAAATATGTGTGATTCAATGCAGAGTGCTAATTTTTTAAATTATGCTAATTTTTCAAATTTAATTAACAATGCGCCTATTAATTTCTTCCAAAATAAAATAATACATAAGCAGTATATTTATAAATTCTTATTTATTTAACTTTCTTAATGTGAAAAAAGAAATTTTTGTGGTCATGTTGCCCACCTCAGGTTCTTCAGTTATTTTTTTAATGATTTTCATATGTACGAGAAATATTTGTATAATTTTTTAAAACTTTAGTCATATTTTTATTCAATAGATGAAACCTCATGCAGTAAAAAAGATGGTTATAAAAGAGAGGGAAAAGCTGCAGAATGGAAGTCATTTGATATGGAAATAATTTTTTTAAAAAAATTAAATTGCTTTAGATATAATATTTAATAACTATAGTTAGTAGATTTAAATTTAAATGTTTTCATGGGTAAAATGAGATTATAAGAGGCAATAAAATGCATGACTTTTTCATATTTTTTTTAAATGATAAAGTTATAGGAATAATATTTTAAATAAATTATTTATTTCAAAATTCTTATACATTCTAAATGTAATTAATTTTGTTATAATCCTCTATTTATTCAAAAATTGTTATAAAATATTTGTATTTTTTTCTTCACAAATATATAGTTTATTGAAATGCCATATGTATTACACTTTTTTATTTCTTTTCACAATTTCTTGATGGAATAAAAAAAGTTCACAAGTAATTGGATAAATATATTACCTACTTAATTATTAAGTTAAATGATGAGTATGTAAATAGCAAATGATAAAAAAACTACCTGGTCTAAAAATAGCTTACAACACCATAGTATATTGGATAAAATAATCAGATTAAAAATAATTGGATGATTGAGACACTTTACATATGTAATATCTAAAACAAGGTGTTTTAATTATTCAAGTCTGCCCATCTCTCTTCTATATATTAAAATGGACATATTAAAGTTCTAAAGATGAAGGGTTAGAGTGACATAAAGTCAACATGGGCATGACAATAATATTCAAATCAACAAGAGCTTTGAGTGTTCCATAATCAGATTTTCAATTATATGGATGACTGAAGAGATGGAGGGTGGAGAAGATTAAAGCCTGTCAATTAAAGTTAGAAGATTTGCTATCTTAATATAAGCTGGGCTCTGATTATATATATATGGGAAATGTTGATCTGGACCAACTGATGAATGCCGATTCAGCACAAGATATGTATATTGGAGATCATTTATCTTTTCACATGTTCTATAAGATGGAATGGATAGCTGTAGCGTGCTTGAAAGTTTACGTTCAAATCCTTTCTAATTATATTAAGTTCAGTTTAGACAATATACTTGTATTTAAATATTAAAGAGGATTAGTAATTAGAGCATGAGTTCAAGCCACTTGTGATAATGAATTAAAAAAGTCAAAATTATCATACTATCATAAAATTAGCTATATATATATATATATAATTGCTATACATGCATCCTGCATATAAATAATCTCTAGATGCAAAATTAGAAAATCTTTCTGCCATAATTTATAATCCAGGCCAAGACCAAATAATCTTTTTTTTTTCAGTTCTAATCAGGCATAAGATTTTTTCTTTCAGATATATGGCCCACAGTCAATATAAGGAAACATGCAATAATGTTTAGTAAATGGATATATAAATACTCTTAGAAGGTAAAACAAAGATGGAAAAATGTCTAAATCTTCACTTTTTAACAATTGGCAATAGTGGTGAATACTTATTTCTTCTTAATTTTTCAGAAAGCTATTGAAGATGCCTTTCCTGAGATATTTAAAGGCTGATTTAACTTATATATATAATAAACAAATTATTCTATAATTATAACAACATATAAATAATTACATAATAGCTATAGCCAATTTATGGCATGATTTCATCTAGTCAAGATTGTAGAGTTAATTCTAATGGTTTATTATATTATTGGGTCTGATAATATATAGTTGAAAATATTGAATTTGATGGGAGTTTATTTAATTACAGAGTAGAACAAAAAAAAAGTACTTGTCAAAATACTGGGGAAATTAATTCAATATCGGAAATGTTACAAATGTATCAGGATGTCCACATTCACTTATGAGTCATTAGTTTTTTTATCCATTTTTTCCCCATGACTCATATACTTATCACTCTATAGCAACATCATTTTCTCTATGCAAGTTGTAGCATATTTTTCAACAATGGTGACAATGAAGAACTCTAAACTCGATTAAAACTGACAATAGTATACTATTTGTTCATGTTACAATCTGTTCTTGATTATTATTATTTGCCTTTATTTCTTGATTTCCTTCCACACAATGTTATCAAATCATTTTTAGAAAGCAAATTTATCAAGAGAATTGCTTTGATTATAATCTATAAGTTAATTTATTGTCATCTAAATTTAGGATTCAACTCCTGATATTACTAAAATAAGTTAACAATACTAAAAACTATATACTATCCCACAATGATATTGAATCTGTAATTGTAAAGACACAGCTTTATAGATAGGATATTCAAAATGAATGAATAATTACAGATTTAATATATATATATATATGGTAAACTTGAATATTCTTTTCTGTAGAAGCGGTAGGCTATTTATGTCATAGAAATTTCCCTCAAAAACTTTTAAAGAGGCACAGCAATGATTGCTTTCACTACATTAGGCAAAGTAATAAAAAAAAATTTAAAGAAAAATATAAAGGATAGCATGCATGATATCAAATAAATAAATTATTAGCATGCAACAAATATGGATGTAATGGTGGTTAATTGATACATTTTTCTGTCTTCCAAAGTTAAAATGATCATGTTTTTTTAATATCACTTAATGATGATGATTTTACAATTATATTAATTTTGCACTGTAGAAAAGAGCTCAATGTTAACTTTAGTAACATATAATGATTATTTTATGCATTGAGCATTTTATTACATAAGTATAATTACATAAACTATATTAAACAATATTATTATTATATATCTCACAATATAGAATATTCTCAATTTATTTCATTTATTTATACATACAAATAGTTTAAAAATCTGACATCTAAAATTTCCAGTAATGAAAATATAAAAAAAACGGTATATAAGGGATCAATTTTTCAATACTGTAATACTTTTAAAAACTGCAACAAAGATAGCTGGTAGAAAAAAGCAGCAATTAACCAATAAAATTTCTACTGAGATTAGAGAATTTATGGAGAAAAGAAAAAATATGAAAATATACAGAAATAATACATTAAAAAGGATTGAATATCTCAAATTTTGTAAAATGAAGTGGAAAAGAATTGAAAATGATATAAGAAAGTATAACTGTGAACTAGCAAAAAAAGCTGTAGAAGAGAATAAAAGTCTCAAGAGTGTAAAACAACATTTTAGTATTGGTATGAAATTTATATCTGCAATAAAAAAATTATTACTAAAAAGAGAGATGACATCATGAAATGGGTAGAAGACTTCTATCAAGAATTATATAGTAATTAAGAACAAGTATCTCTTATATCTATTATATCTTCCGAATTGCCCAGAATTTTAAATAAAGAAGTGAGACATGCAATTAAATTTATGAAGAAAGGAAAGGCTCCAGATAATGATGGAATTATAATTGATATATTAAAAGAAGTAGGTGAAGAAATAATTTTTTTTTTTAGCAAAGTTACATACCAAATGTCTAAATGGTAAAGATGTACCAGATGATTAGAAGAATGCAGTATTAATATTAATATTTTAAAAAGGTAATAAAGAAGATATTAGAAATTACCGACCTATTAGCCTTTTATCAGTTTTATACAAAATTGTTACCAAGATAATTATAATTTGTTTAACATTAGATTTCCATCAACCAAGAGAACAAGCTGGATTTAAAAGTGGTTTTAGTACAGTAGATCATATCCAGGTATTGAGAGAAGTTATAGAAAGGACAAATGAATATGAGTTGTCATTATGTTTTGGATTTGTAGATTATGAAAAGGCATTTGATTCTATAAACATTTCTTCAGTGATTAAAGCATTGGATCATCAAGGTATCGATCCAGTATATTGTCATATTTTAAAAAATATTTATAAAAATGCAACAGCAACAATTATATTACATTGAGAAGGGTGTAAGACAGGGTGACTCCATATCTCCAAAACTTTTTACAGCAGTGATGCAAGAAGTATTTTGTGGATTAATTAAATCATTTAGATTTTGTAGACGATGTAATTGTTTTTGCAAATAATGGTTTAGAACTGCATGAAATATTGCAGGAGTTATCTGATGAAAGTAGGAAAGTAGAACAAAAGATAAATGTTAAAAAGACTAAAGTAATGTCTAATGGATTTTCTCAAAATATGAAAATAAAGATTGATTATGACAAATTAGAAGTTAACAGTTACAAATATCTTGGTCAGATTATTAATACAAATGGAAACATAATGGATGAAATTAATCATAGAATTCAACTTGGTTGGAGTGCTTTTGGTAGAAGTAACTTGATACTAAAAGGAAATATGCCTATGTGTTTGAAAAGGAAGGTTTTTAATAAATGTGTTTTACCAGTTCTTACTTATGGATCTGAGACTTGGACACTTAATAGAAAAACAATACAGATACTTCAGACCAGAAAAATATGGAGAGATGCATGTTGGGAGTAATAAGAAAAGATTGAAAACCCAATATAATAAGAGAACAAACAGGTGTTACTGATCCCACTGAAAAAATTAAAAGACTGAAGTGGAGTTGGGCTGGACATATTGCTAGAAGAGATGAATAGATGGACAATTGAAACCTTAAACTGGATTCCAAGAGATTGTAAAAGACCCAGAAAGAGACCACATTGAGATGGATGGATGAAATAAGAAAGTGTGCAGGGGTGATGTGGAGAAGAGAAGCTAAAGATCGGAGAAGATGGATTGAACTTGAAGAAATCTTCATCCTGAAGTGGATTGGTAATAGTTGATGATGATGATAAATTGTAATAGTACGAAAGTAATGTTTTTATAAATATATAAAATTACATATGTTATTTTTTTTAATTTAAATTATTTTTTAATTTTTAATCTTTGTAAATTACACATATATTCCCTTTTTTTACTTTTAAAAATTTGTCTTTTTTCAAATTTAATAAAAAGATTACATAACAAATTTAAACAATAAAAAATTTCATTACATGAAAAAAAAAAGTAATTTCAAAAGATATTAACATTTAATATTTAAAAATTGTAATATAACTAATTGCTATTTCCCCACTTTTGGTTTACTAGCATTAACAGATCTTATATGATAATTAACAATTTGTTTAAATAATTCAATAAAATACAAAAAAATACATTTTAATAATATGATAGTGATTTTATTATGATTAGTTTTTTTGTTAGAGTGATGTGGAATACGAGTACTGTAAAATTATAATCTGAGCGAAGTATGGATTTATTGTTTTATACCGTAACTATAAACATCATAAGTAATTGTGGCATATGTGCAAATAGTAATTTACTAAAAGCAAACCTGGTTGTAAAAGTAATAAGATAATATGAGTAACGCATTTTAAAGTCTATATATATGTATTTATAGTTAGAATATAGTTTATATATGTATGTATGTTTACTCTTCTAAATATGCAATGATAAACGTTTTCAGTAAATAGATATGAGACAAGCAGTGAACGCCCTACCATTCTAATGGTCACACACTTTAACTGGGAAAAAATATATATACACAATATAGAATTCACAACTTTCATTTGTTTACACTCTGTAAAAATTCAATCATAAATATTTAAAAATTGCAATAGAAAAAGTTGCAAGTTTATAAAATTTTAGGAGTCCATTTTTCTATTAATTTAGCTATTAATAATAATAAGCCAGCAAGGATTTCAGGTGCTGAAGTATTTAAAATGTATAATTATATACGATTAAATATTTTATATAATATTGAATTTAAAAAGAAACCTAAAAACAATTAACATTTTTACATCTGCAAATAAAATTAATCTTGAAAACATGCGAAAGAGAGTAAACTTTAGAACATTCAAATTACAGTCAGCAATAATGGCCTATGACCTATCACATGACTTCTTGAACAGAAGGAGGGCCGATGCTTAAGGGCAAGTTTCTCACTATCATCTTGAAAAGTTTTTAAAAGTGACCCTGATCTAACTGTGGAGTATTTATTGTTGGTCAGAAAGAAAATAAAGATATAGTAATAAAATAGTTTTGTATAACTATTTCATTATAAATGCTATGAGTTTTAAAAAAAATGGTGAAAGCAGAACAGAAAAAAATAAATAATTTTATAATGGCCTGAGAGTTTAATTAATACACATTTTATAATTGCAAAATGATTTACATATTAGCATATGTTGATAGTTGCTGAAAGTAATTTATTATTTCAGATCATCATCAAAAGCTATAAAAATATTTATATGGCCAGTAGATTACAAAATCAGAACTTTGTGTCAGTATGTCAAAATACTTTAACTCCACTCACTTTTTTTTTTTCATGTGTCAAAGCATCGGTCGGGAAGGAACCCGCGAACCCGGGACAACTGCTTGTAAAGCAGCTGTGCTGACCACTCGGCCACCAACGCTTGACAACACTCGTTTTTGTTAATAGAGAACATAAAAAGACAAATAATTATATGTATTGCATACAAATAAAGAATTAGAAATAGAATGACCCAAAGAAAGTAATCGAAAGTAATATATAAGTAAAGGACAAATAATTTACTTTCTGAATGTGTATACAAGAAGTACTAGCAAGCATTAAAATTTTTTTTAAATTATTTTTAATTTATTCCTTAGCATAATAACTACAGCTTAAAAATCTTATTACAATCTTTCAAATATCTGTCTCCTGAATGGCTTTTATTTTATCTGTGAATATTAAAATCTGTAGTTATTACAAACAAACAAAAAAACAAAACAGGCATATGGCTTTATTGCTTGATAATTCATAAGAAGTTCCTAGGATACTCTACCAAATGCACAAAACCTGCACAGGATAGTTATGGTGGTGGTGGAGAGCTATTTTTACAACTGATGAGATATGACCTTAAACTAGAATCTTCAACCAATATTTAGAAATCAAAAATAACGATCAGCAGGGTAAATAAACAACTAACAAGAGTTTGTTATTTTACTCACACGTCTTTTTTTTTTTTAAAAAACCAATCTCATAGCAAAACATAATAAATAAACACCATATAAATATGTAGAATTCGTCTAACATTAATTTTCTATGATCTTTCAAGTAGCAATTTGATAAAAAATAATCATAATAACCATCTCTGCTGGACATATACTTCTATAATAATTAACATTATCAATTGTTTTTCAAGTTGCTAATGATGATAAAAATATATGTTCAAAAGATTGGTTAAGTGCTTGAAGGATTGCATTTCTATAGAAGGAATATATATATATGATGATCTAGACCAACTGATGAGTTGTTGGTTCAACATGAAATACATATATTGGAGATCACTTATCTTTTTCATATGTATGTCATCATATGTTGTATGAAATAAAGTCAAAGGCTGAATGGAGCTTGAAAGTCTGTGTTCAATTCCCCTATCTAGACTCCAAGTATATAAAATATACTTGTATTTGAAATATTACAAATTCGTTCTGTTTCCTGCTCATCCCTCTTCTGTGTATTTGAAAGAACAAGGTTCTATATATGAGGATTAGAATAAGCATGCCAATAATATGGCATTAAAAGGGATTTGGGTGTTACATCATTAGATTTTCAATGGTATGGATAGCTGAAGAGTTGGAGGATGGAGTAGACTGAAGTATGTCCATTAAAGTGTGAAGATTTGCTATCTTTATTTAAAATTGAGCACTGATTATATATATGTGTGCAGAAGATGATCTTTACCAATTGAGTGTTGGTTCAGCATGAAATATATATATATTAGAGATTATTTATCTTTTTCATATGTGTGTCATTATGTGCATCCGTTGTATGAGATAAAATGGATGGATGAAGCTGTGTTCAAATCCCCTTATATTACATATATATTCTAGGTAAGGTATAATAGACAATTGTAAATTGATTTGCAAGTAATTCAATCATTTTATATAATTGTCAAATATATAGAATATGGTACAATATTTGTCAGACATATGCCAAAATATTTCAAATAACTGTAATAAAGTATAACTACAATGCTCTAGTACAATACAGATAAGAATAGTAATGAGAAAAATAGAGAAAGAGTGTACTCATAAAACAGTGCTTTTTGATAAAGAAACTGTACTCATTTATATATAAGAAGAAGAAATATATGAACTGTTATGATAATATGATTGATTTTTATTTCAATTCAGTGCAAAGAAATCACATAAATATTTACAACTATACATATCTCTAGATACTTCTCATTATTCAGTTGGATCTTATCTATTATCATTTTGGCAGCAGGGATGAGTTTAAACTCCAATTGAGCCACTATCCAGATAATAAAAATTCATATACATAAAAGAATTTAAACCTATGTTCACATCTCAATTTATAAAAAAAACATCATACATATATATGGTACCTAATTCACTATTTTGGTTACACTTTAAGCATCAAAAACATTCAATGTTATAAATCAGTGTGAATTTTGAAAATTAAGTCAATTTTCACTTATAATTACATAGGTTACAAAATAAAATGTCCTGAGTTAATTAAATATTTCAAATTGCTAACTAAGAAATGACTAATAATGATTAAAATTTTAAGCTATTTTTAATATTTAATTTGAATTTAAAAAATGATTATTCAACAAATGAAATGTCACACAATCTTACAATAAAATTCCAATAACATTTGAAATATTCACATATGAATAATAAAATTAAATTAATTTCTGAAGCCCATGTTACAGTCATTGTCTATTCTGTATAAGAATAGCAAGTTCTGTGACACAATGTTCTTTCAAACTATCATTTTGTTTGCAGGAAAGAATTATTTGATAAGAATTCTCAACCTGTTTTTTACTAAACTTTATTCTGACTTAAATACATCTAAAAAATATTAATAATGTAATTGTTAAAAAAATTCATTAAGACATATACATTGATGTTTTCTTTTGGATATATTTTCCAACCAGCAAACAACTACATCCAAATATCCACATAAGAAACAAAGCTGTGATATCTGACATCCAATAAAAAATGACCACTAATAATAATTAACATAATCCATTCACTCACTGTAGAAATGTAAGGCATTTCAGGAAATTTTATTCAATAAGTTATTTTCTTGCCTAATGTCACTTCAATAGTTTAGCTCAAATCTATAGAACTGACCACCGCATCTTATGAAAAAAGAGGTGTATTTCTGATCAAATGTTATGCTTTCTTGAAAAATGACTAATTAAGAATGCTCTTTCTTTTTTTTTTTTTTTTATAGTTCTGAACCTCATCATTTATTAAAACTCATTTCTTAGGGAAATAATTATGACTCAAAAATTCTAAAGATGAGCCTATCAATTGCAAGACTATTGATCCATTTTACACTGATGTTGAAACATAGATCTATTTTTTTTCTCTCTCTCTATCTACTAGAAAAATAAAAGTAAAAATTATTATTATTATTGTTATAATGATAATAAATGATATAGTACCTTCCTCTTATGCTCCATCATATGATTCAAATCCAGATAAAAGCTTTTTTTTCTTCCAAATAGCTGAAAAATTTTAAGCAAATCTAGACAGTCAGAGTCAGAAAGTCATTTTATTATTAGTTAATACAAATATATCTAGCTACTATCTACAATGAAAAGTGAGTGTCCAAGGTTAATTTAAATTTTACCAGGTAAGTGGTTTTATCTATGGCCCATAAATCAAAATTATGAATTGAGCATGATATGACCTTTACTCTAATGCCATGGATACTGAACCTTTTATTTACTTTATCAAGTCTTTCTAGATCTAGTTAGTCACATCTGAAAAATTTACTAATAATGTGGAGATACATTATAATGATCCTTTTGTTTTGTTTTTTGTCATTACTAGATATGATGTTCATTGTTATGGTTTTCAAAATTTTACAACTTTTGGAAAACTAATAATAATGAGATAAATAATCCAGCATGAAGAATCCTACCAATTGTTATTATGAAGAAATACAATAGTTCCATCTTCAATGGCTATCACTTTACTCAGACTGGTTATTAACATTTATTCATTATCTTGTTACTCTACCAATAAAACAGCTATTCCGTCTTTATAGCACTTTCCAAAAAGGTAGTGGCCTTCATTCTAACTATTTTTCCAATTTTAATACTTTAGATGTGGTAATGAAATAAATAGATTGAAAATTTCTTGGAAATATATATAGTATTGATCATAAATTGAATTATTAATTTTTATCTTTTAAAACAATTTCATAAATGGTATGTGCATCAATCAATTTTTTGTTGAAGAAGAGAAGATGAAATATTAAATTCAATCCATTATTAAAAAATCTTAAAACTTCAAATATTACAATAATTGCCTGTATGTAAGGAAGATAGGTAAAAAGCTTTTTAAATAATTCACTGCAGAATAAAAGCCTCCATTACATCACTGGTTCCTAAATTTGCCAATGAATATTTTTTTGTTTGTTTTCTAGTCAAAAAAAAAAAAAAAATTCCATTTACTAATAAATATTGAATAGTTATTTGGATTAACTATGAGTGAATATTGAAAAAAAAAAATTAAACTTGATCAAAAACTTTAAATTTTCCCAGATCTAATTCAATGTCAGGTCATAGTTATAGAAGGCAGAGGCACTATCACAAATCAAAGAGCTTTTTCACATACAAACATTAATACTAAAGGAAAATTATTATATATTTTTCTTATTGTTTAGAATATCATGTGGATCATATGATATCTGAGCACTGTAAGTTAGTATTCAGAATGGTTTCAATCCAGAAACCTTTAGCTTTCATGTATACTTCTCTACCATTGCACTTAATTTTGCAGGAGATATGCATATAGTATATGTTATTTTTAAAAGGGAAAACATATTGTGAAGTCTACTATAATTATCACTGAAAAACACCGAGTTCTAGAAATATATCAAATAAAAATTAATTTTTTAAAACATCGACTTAGGCGATTACCAACCATTACTTATATACTTTCGGTATTTAAATACAATAAAATTTTGATTTACGGACACAAGTAGGCTTTTTTTGTTGTTGTTGTTGTTGTTTTTATGATCACAATATTCGGTGAGTGATTATTCTCACACACACAGGCATTAAATATCAGACCTGTTTATCACTCAAAATCTACCTCCGTACAATCTTTCCTGGAAGGATAAAATCATGATAAGTAATCATCCCACTTTTAAATGAATGACAGTTTGATTAAAGAATGATGAATGTTCGCCTCAGGAGTGGTGACTTTGAAATCTGCTGACCTTAACTCTGGTGGTCAAAATTAAAAGACAGTTCGAGCAATAGTTAAAAGACTTTATTAAATCAGCTTAGTGTCATAGCATATGTCGACCCCCTCTTTCTCTTGTCTGCACATATATATAATATTTACTATCCACATATGTGTGCTTAAACTATTTAAAAATAAATAGCGTTAAAATGACTGGTTAATGGATAAATGAAATAATTAAAAAAATTTTTTTTATATATAAAATATAATTAAATTAAAGAATAATACGCTTAGTAAATAAAAAATAGGTGCAATGCTGTATTATTATTTTTATATATTCTATAATAATAAAAATCCTACAATAAACAATCATGTACAAAATCACGAACCAAATATTAACTATTTATTAAAGTATGTATTTAAAAAATAATAATAATAATAATAAGATCACTAATTTAAAGATTTAAAATATTTTCTAAGGCTTTTTTTTTTTTGGTATAGTATTATCGTACTTATTTTAACTCCCACAAGAACCCCTACAAATGTACTGACAGTGACAAATGTCGGGACAGGTAGTCCCTAGCGGGAGTTCCCAAAGGATCACTTATCCACTTGGTGGACTAGCTGCTGCGGCTATGGTCCAGTTCATGCTCACAACTGCTAGATATGGTTGAAAATGATATCTCACTTTTAGCTTTGATAAGAAAAGCTATCCAGACAACTGTGAATCCCTACCGATCAGTTCACATTCCCATATTGTGCCCTGATTAATTTCTTCAGATAGTATGTCCTAGCTAACAAGCTAATTTGTAAACTAGGCTTTATGTCATTTAATAAGATGGGGATGGTCAAAGATTTATCAGTAATTAGGTTTTAATTAGCAGTATGTGTAAATATTATTTTTTTTTCTCGCGAATTTATTTTTAAATAATTTTTACAATGATTAGTAAATGTATTTTCTTTATAAATATCTAACACTTTATATCAAACTTTCATGTTTGTGCAACACATAGATATACCCAAACATTTATATATATGGGCACATACTGGGGCCTAAGTACTTTCTTACGAAAATAAATTTGTTAGGTATTACACACATAATATGATGATACAATGGGTAATGATAGTGGATGAACAAAGACGTCTGTTATATTTACAATATGAAGATAATCATATTAATATCAAGTTTCCATAATCATAGTATCATCAGTTTAATGCCCTATGTGATTTGGCATAGTTGGTAGAGCATCAGAAGGTCCCAGGATTGAGTCTGCTGCTTACAGATCTGGTCTGCAAACTTCTTATGAAATCCCGATCAATAAAGGTATATGCCTTTTTTTTTTATCTGTTTACTTTTTTACTATGCTCAAAAGTTAGTTCACTACTGTGATAATGAATTTCATCAACTTTATTGATGGCCTTCCTCTTCTAACATTACCAATCTTTCCAAACATTATACACTTGTCTAATAAATCATCATATATAAAATTTCAACCCAATGATTTATTATTCAAATCATAGTTGTGTATGATCTCCCACTTGTTTGTTTTATTGATTATGGAAGTTTAAAATATCCTCATCAGCATTATAATTCAAAAGTAACAATACTTTTATTTCTTTTCCACAGATCTAATGTTTACATCCACCGAACTTTATTTCTAAAGATAAGTCATTATATCTAAAATCATTTCCAGATTTTTCAATACAACTTTATTCAATACTAACCTGCAATGAATCTTTTGATTGTTAAAATCTTTATTAATGATGAATTATTGAAAACACTAAAATACATTATAGTTCAGCTGCTGGCCATATTATTAAATCAATATCTTCTTCATAGTTTGCTATCACACATTTTTTACTCCACTTTAATTTTTCTAAAAGCAGAATTATGATGCCATCAGCCAATCTATATTTGCTAATGTTTCTTTTGACAATCCGGAATTGACACTTTTCTTATTCCACTTTGGTTTCTCTCATTATATAAGTTGACCAGACATGCTAATAATATGTAATTCTCTATATAATTTTTATTATTATTGTGAAACCAATCTGATTTATTGTATAGACTACTTACATTAAACTATTAAAAAAACATTATAAATCTCAACATAAAGTTATCATTAACTTGATGTGACTGTTTTATGCAGGCAAAAAAAATATTTAGTGCAATAATTTTTATTTTATTTTTTGTTTTAAAATATTTCTAAAATACATAAATTTATTAAACAGAAAGAAAAAATGCTACCAATGTGAAATAGCTGTACTCATAAAAGTAAATTTATACATAGTAAACTCTCCATATACAAGACTTAGTAATCAATGGAAGCAAGAAGGTCTGTGCATAAAATCCCTATCTAATGTCTACTCATCCAATGTCTCCAGACTAGTTTCTAGCTTGTGTTTTTATTGGTGAAGAGTCTTGGGTCTGAAAGCAATGCACCCAGATCTTAGAATCTAATGCAATCCACCAGCAACTACCTTTTACTAATTTAGTTAACTATAAAACTACAAGTCCAAAATGAAAACACAACAATGTTTTCAATCCAAGCTCAATCACTTGTATAGTCACATAGATCTGAACCCAGTTCAGTATCTATATTTTGGTATCTTTGGTTTCATTGATTACTATGGCTTGCACTGGGTAGCATTTCTGCATGAAGAGCTTGTTACTGTATTAATAGCTTGTGTTAATGTAGGAAATGGTGATCATGTGACTCACAAGAGTTTCAGATAAAATTAAATTCTGACAATATATACATCATAAATATTTAACATAAATACATTATGCACTAATGTGATGTCCATGGAGTTAGAAATGAAATTAATATTGTTATAGATTTTATTATTTGATAATATCTGAAAAAAAGATAAGAAATCCAGGTTGAATGCCGGAAGAGAATGTTTTCTGAAACTAAAGATTTTTACTTGTTTACACTATATATCAGTAAATTAAAGAACTGTTTTGATGTGTTTCATTTCTAAATAAAGAGCATTATTGCTTTATATCACACACATACATATATCAGTGAGATAATATTTTGATAATATAAAATTATTTATATACTCATTTAATTTAATCACATGTGTGTGATTAAAATAATAATTGATTTATTTCAACATTTTGAGCATTGGCTAAAAAGATGTTTTATTCAATATATATATGTAAAACAATGGCTGAGTGAAGACTGGGTGAACTCTCATCCAGTGAAGCCAGATTCAAAGCATTCATGAGCTGCAGGATATATTTTATAATTTACATGGAATGCTAATTTATGTAAATTGAGAATTTACATATCCAATTTTGTAGATAGTTGAACATTATTTTCAATTGATTGCTTAGAAGTTGTTAGAAATAAACCATACCACTTGTAACTTTCACTTTCTGTCATCATGTCCAGTAAAGACAATCTTAACATTTACTGGGTCAAAAAGTTGGCCAGACTATTGTTCATGCTCTAAGAAGATAGATTTATATTCAGAATCATTTTTTTTTCACTTTTGTATAAGTACTTGGGTTGTGATATTCTGGTGGCAATATTTGAATAAGACTCCCCATAACATACAGATTTACAAAAATCATTACTTCATTCAATTTTATAAACAATCTGGGGTTTGAATCTGGGATATTTTATCCTTCTTGGAGCATGAACAGTCTGTCCACATTTCAACCCGGTAAATGTTAAGATCATCTGTGCTAAACATAATGATAGAAAGTGAAAGGTAAAAGAGGCTTGGTTTATTTCTAACAATTCCCTCACAATCAATTAAAAAGAAAACAGTGTTCAACTATATAAAAAACAGAATATGTAAATTATTAATTTACATAAATTAGCATTCTATATAAATTAAACAATGCATCTTCCAGCTCATGAGTGCTATAAAACTGGTTTTCACAGGCTGAGAGTGCACCCAGCCATTGTCTACATATATATATAATGAATAAAATATCTTCTTAGCCAATATTCAAAATATTGAAATAAATCAATTATAATTAGCATAAGAATAGAAAAAATATTTGATAATTAAATAATAATAAATTAAATGTATATATAAATAAGTCTTTATCATTATCACAAACAAGACACTAAGTACTTGAAATCATTAGTCTGAATATTCTTTACAAAATAATCCAAAGAATAAAGAGTGTGAATAGACCATTGCTTAAGAGGCATGTGACATCAAAAAATCCAAAGACTTTCAGTCAAGTCCACAGTTAATAAGTCATACAAGGTAAGAAGTAATGCAAATGCATAGGGTAACAATTCTGTAGAATAATATTATATGCAAAATCTTTAGATCTTCCATATCTATGTCTAAATAATCAAGACTGAAACATTGCAGTTTGTTGAAACTACATATTTTAAGCATGCATATTTCATGATAACTGTTTCCATTTTGATTATGATTTTATCATAAATGAGAAATAAGCAAACAAGTTATTTGCAGATCTCTGGATGGAAACTGGATTGTAATGGAGTAATCTATTTACAGATAAAAAGTACTTTCTGTTTCTTTCTATATTCTTTATTTAGATTATCGTAGCAATTTCTGCTATAAATTTACAGTAGACTATCTAATAAGAAGTATGACGTATCGTAAATTCTAGTAAATTTCATTAGCGTCTTTCATTCAAGCATGTAATAGTAATTTAAAGTGATTATTTAATATATTCACGCTTTCACTTTCAAACACTTAAGATTCGCCCATACAAAAGTGTTTGGGTTCGAAAAGATAGATGACCATTCTATCTTTTCAAATAAGAAGAATGACGTATCGTAAATTCTAATAAATTTCATTAGCGTCTTTCATTCAAGCATGTAATAGTAATTTAAAGTGATTATTTAATATATTCATGCTTTCACTTTCAAACACTTAAGATTCACCCATACAAAAGCGTTTGGGTTCAAAAAGATAGATGGCCATTCTATCTTTTCCAAAGACTTTATCATGTGGTTGAGTGTTAGTATTCATTCATTTATAGTTAAAATCTTCAAAGCGCATGTGCAACAGCATAATGCTGTGTTAAATATTACAGTAGACTATCATGTGAATAAATTACAAAGACATTTTATTGAATTTTTTTTTTGCAATTTGATGCTTCAAATAAAGGCAACAAACAATCATAAATTATCTTCTTCAATAATCAAGAGTTATTTGATAATTATAGAATTTACTACATAGTTAATCCAAAATGTTTTTTGGATAAATCTGTAACATACATGTATCTTCAAAAAAAAAAAAAAAAAATTTATAAAACTCCATTTTTTAACATTTAAAAATACTATATTGTCAAGAAAAAAAACTGTCAGATAAAAATGCTATCACATTTAATTGAACATATATTTCAAAAATATTCATAAAAATATTCAATATTGCAAACTAAATATATTTTTGAAAATTACTAAAAAATAAAGTAAGAAACTGTCTGATTGATAAAACCGGTCCTATTAGTTCTTATATCTCTTATCAATAAATATTAAAAAATGGTATTAGTAATAAGAAATAAATTGTCTACTGCTCCAAACTATGCAAAAAAAAGTTCAATATTAATAAAGAAATATGTCTACAATAATATATAGAGAATGTAAACATGAAAGCCTACAGCATTTAGAAAGTTAAGATGGAGATTACTTCAGCATACTGAATGTTCTCAGTTATGGTCTTGTTTAATCAATAATTAGTTGCTTTAAAATTGAATTTAAAATAGGAGTTTCATTTAACAAACAATTATTCTTGATAAATCTCATTTAGAAAAGTTGTTTTCTATCCTAAAGTGAAAGTAATAGAAACATGGTTTAACAAAAGCTATTTTAGTAGTGAAAAATAAGTCATACCTCATATGACTTAATTTAATAAACTTGTAATTATAAAAACTAAAAAGTGTGAAAGCTCTAACAAGCTTTATAGATAAATGCCACCAAGAGAAAGCATTTAAAAAATCTCTATATATACCTATCCTCAGACCAGTGCCATGCTTTTGGCTTTCCTCAATGAGGCATTAGGATATTCCAGACACCAGATTCAAAATATCAACTCAAAGCCAGAACTTATCTGATAGTTAACCCTAAGTAGACAATCTGGAATTTTCAGATATCTACATGTCTACAAACTCAGCTATCCAACTTAAATAGCTATATGGGACTGAGAATTCTTCAGCCATACCATATATTAATAGTCTTAACAAAATAACATTGCTTAAGACTTAAAAGCAAAAGTTATTTTAGTAGCTTAAAATGTTCTGTAACACATGAGATTTCTGGGTATGAAGACATCTAGGTATCTGAAAATTTCATATTGTCTACTTAAAAGTTAACTATCAGATAAGTGCTAGCTTTGAATTGATATTTTGGATTTGATGTCTGGAATATCTTAGCACCTCACTGAAGAATGCTAAAAGTATGAAACCAGTCTGAGGATAGGCATGATTTCTAAATAGATTTTTAAAATGCTTTCTCTTGGTAGCATTTATCTATAAAGCTTATTAGTGTTTACATGCTCTTTAGATTTTAGAAACATTATAAGTTTTACAAAATCTGGCATTGTGTCTTTAAAATAGCTTATTTAAATTGTAGAAATAGTTATACCAATAATTAAAATGCTGGGAAAGCAGGCAATGGTAATTAAGATAAATATAACTGTATTAACTGTGATATAAATTTTTCTAGATCTAAACAAAATATGGTGTTTGCAATTAAAAAGATATTAAGGTTAGATATGCATGCTCTCAGTAAAACTTGTCTTCAGAGAAAGTAAGTTTAATAAAACTGATAAAATGGGTAAAAGTTTTTTTTTTTTTTTTTGAAAAGGCAAATAATCAAGTAAAAAAAAAAACCATGCATGGTCTGCACTTGGAATTTCTAGATGCATCAATCAAAGGTTAATAATATTAAAATTATTTTGCACCATAATGTTTATACTCAGTTTATCAATGTTAATGTTCAAATATTACATTCAGAAAAAACAGATAAAAAGTTTTTTTTCTTTGTTGAAGAGTTTTTTTAGAGCAATATCATTAAAATCTTATACTTTGAGACTTTAAAGTAATGTTGATAGGATATTAATTATATATCCCACAAGTATTAGAAGTAATTGTTATTAAATTTAAGCCCTCTCTTTGTTTAGGTAAATATATATTAAAGAAATTTGAATGTACACAGGCTCAAAACAATGATACCTTACTAATTACATTACAGTTTGGAGTCAGAATATATATAGTAAAAATATTAGCCAATGAACACTTAGAAGTGGTCATGTGATAATATTATTAATATTCTTACAATAATGGATTAGTATATCTGTGTTAAAATGATAATTATTATATTAAAAAATGTTCTACATCATATGGTAGGAATATTGATGTTTATTGCTTAGAAACAATTAATATTTACACTAAATTAAATGCACAACTGTACCTATAGAAATATATTCAGTTCTTGTGTTCATAAAATTTTTTTGAATAATTCTCTAACAGTATTGTTAATAACTTTATTTAAAAGAAACATGAAATTTTCTGCATGACAAAACAACAAACTGAAAGTGGAGATCTTCCAAAAAATATAAGAGTAAAGACAAAATAAATCCATAAGAAAGAAGAAAACTTGAGCATAAGTAATGGTATAAAGCTGCAAATAGATATAATCATCCATTGTTGTTGACATCATTTTTAATCCTATTTTTTATGTTAACAAACCTATAAATATGAAAAAAAGTTATCATGGAATGGCATTTATGATAATAATATTTCAAACAGGTGAAAAGATTATTCTCATCATCTTATGAATAATGATATTGGAATTCAGATAATCGTTTTTTAGTAACATATTCATCCAATCAATTAATTGAGGCTTAAATAGAGAAAGCAATTTGTGAAATTAAAATCATCTTAAAAATGCAAAAACTATCCTAATAAGATATTTGGAGAAGTTTTTAACCTGTGAGCTTCAAAATTATGAACCTACTGATAAGTCATTTAATGTTAAAGTGCTTCTACTATTTTAATTTACAAAAATAAAAAGAATCAGAAAGAGTGAAGTACATCGCATGATCACCATCTCTTATACTAGTACATAATTATTATTAAACAAAGCAAAACTTTCCATATATTAGTGCTACTCTGTGCCAACCAGAGTAATCAATGGAGGCCACAAGCCAGAAACTAATCTGGGGATATTGGATGAATAGGCACTAGATAGGGATTTTATGCATAAGCCTTCTGGTATCCATTGATTACTCTGGTTGGCACAGGGTGGCACTACTGTATGGAGATTTTACCTTGTTTAAACAGTGAAGTAACTAACATGGTAATATAGATATTCACTACAATAAAAGTATTTTTAAAAATTTATTAATAGATTAGTTCTAATCATAGAATCAAAAGACATTATTTGGAAATTGCAATAAAAAAATATCTTTAGCAAAACATGATTTACATATTGGTTATATAATTTTATCAAAGCTTTGACATTAATTATATAAATTAATGTTTGAAATTAAATATATGACCATGGGAAATTATTCGTATACAATTTATATATGACTTTCTAAGCAAAAATGCTATGTCTAATATTGATTAAATTTGCAGCATTTGATATGAAAGTTAGTTTTAAAAGTGGTATTTTTTTTTTTTGATTTGTTATTATTTTTATATAGTGATCTTTGAAATGGTTTAGTAAGGCTTTATAAAGAAAGTAACAAGATGTAATACAGGTTTGGTGTTGGATTTATTATTATAGGTAAAAATCTATTTGGTTTGTAAATTTATAATACGCCAATGATTGTGATATTGTTTCCAATTCAAAGAATGATCTATAGAATATTTTTAATGTTTTGAATGTAACCTATAAAGACTTTAATACTTAACATTCAAAAACATTTGGTAAATTATCATGTCAGTAGTGACAAAAACAAACAACTTATGGCTTGGATGGAATGAAATCAGTTTAAATATCTTGGGAGATTTTTAGCTGCCAAACAAATTATGGTATGTTACTACATTTAATAAGTTAAAAGATATAGATTTCATCCTAATGATGTAATTATTGCAACTAAATTGACTTGCATATGGGCTGATATTTTGCTAAATTCTATCATCACAAAGATGGTGAAAACATTTAATTTAAAAATGCTGTGTAATATTCTGAAAGTATATTGGCAAGATTGAAAATGAAAAAGCAATCACTATGTTCTTTGGCTTGTAAGATGTGAAAATACTGAATGAAGTGAATGAATGAATCCTCCTCCCCCAAAATAAACAAATAAAGAAAGAATTTTGTGGTGAATTTAAGAATGTTTTATTGCAGAAGAGAACAGATCCATTAACATTATGAAGATATATTTTTTCCCAAAACATTCTAGTAATATGAAATATTAATTGGTTTTCTTGAGAAGATATGGGTGAGAATCAAACTAGAACAGGCAATATTCTGAAAGCTTTCAACAAAAATATGTGTAGATAATGGAATAATATAGGTATTTAAAAACTTACATTTAACTTGTTTTGTCAATAATAATCATAAAAATAGTTGGCAATGAGTGAATAAAATATAACTCCCAAGTTTATATATTAATTTAATAACTATAAACCAGATAAAGTATAATAAGGTAATGCAACATCTAATATAAAATATGTTAGAATAAATTTAATTATTTTAATATAAATTATAACATAATTTTTTTAAGAAGTTATATATTTTAAATAATAATAATGTTTTTAGGTTGATTAATTATATTAATTTATAATTCAATATAAAATCATCATTCTGGTTATCTAATGATTTTTGCTTTCATCTCCATTTAAAAATATGGTATTTCTCTAAATAACAAAAATCTCATCAATTTCCAAATCTTTATTTTTTTAATAAAACTCATGAAACAATGAAAAAACATGTGAAACAATCAGGTTATATTAAAAATTCAGAAATATATTAAGAGTAAAAAAATAATAAACATTGATATGCAATTTACAGAGATCGGTGAAAAAATTCAAAGTTCCCTTCTCTAGATGCAATAACCAAAATCTAATTTAGCATTGTTACAGTTCTCTATTTGTAAAGCAGATTCTTATTTATATTTTAATTTACTCAAACATATGAAACAAAGATATTCACAAAAATTTATTTCATCTATCAATTCTTTCATATCTAAATTCAAAAACTTTTCCCATTCAGACTAAACAATAGCATATCAAATAACAATGATTGGCTGTACCGCATTTAACAAAGACAATTTCAACACTCTGCAACAATATCAAAAATTCAAATAAATCAGAAAAAAGCCATTAATCAATAATACAATTGGATAAGAATAATTACAACAAAATGTCAAAAACATTTCTATCTTCATGTTTGAGCTAACAGCATATGTAAATAAATGCTTTATAAAAATCTCAAAATTTTGATTCACAATCATTGACAATGTATACATAGTTGCATATACTTATATAATATTGGCATAAATTATTTTGATTGTTTATAAATTTGGATATTCATGAATATATTTTATGTATAGATAAGAATAAAATATACTTGCAAAATGTTTAGCATTAAATAATGGTGAGATTTATTGCTAAATACCGAAGTTTGATAATATGAATGAAAAAAAATTATTGGATAAAATTACAAAGTTTAATTATTATATGTATTACATTTGTAAATGTTTAAATAATTTTAATCCCTCCTCTTTCACTCAAAAACCCCATCATTACATTCATTAATAATATGCATTCAAAATACTTGCAAACTTCAGACTAAAGCAAAACATCACCTTACTTTTATCAATATTTAACTGTTTCACAAATCATATTTGACATTTTAGGTGGTACAATGATGCTGCAATGCTACTTTTCTATGTTGTTTTAAAGCACTGTATATGTTAAATTATGGTGTGTGATTATTTCTAAGCTTCCATTTTTAATGTATTAATTTTAAAAAAATTTCAAGAGATGTCAGAAGTATACAGATTTTTATGGATCTTTGTCTGTGATTGACAGCACATTCTATTGTTCTGAGAAAGCTATGAATGAGGTGTCAATTTGTGATTGGCTGATGCTTTAGATTCATTTCGCCCATGGCTAAATGCCACAAAAATGTGATTTTCAATAATTGTTAATGACTATGATGCAATATTTTTTATAAAATACTTATTATTAGACCAAAAACTACATCACCAGGGGGCACTGTCTTTGAAAACATTTTATTCTTAAAAAGTCAGCTCTTAAAAAGTTTACGAAGTACATTACAAAAACTGGAAATTACCACAGAAAAGAAATATATTAATAACAATTAATAATTCATTAATTTTTAATTTTTTCTTGTTTCTTCAATGATAACTATTTCTAAATATATCATTTTTAATAACATAAAATTCTAATATCTAATATTTCATTCTTTTAATTTTTTTGAATAGATACCATGAAGCCAATAATGATGTTTGTCTTTCTTATTGGTAAAACCTTCAGTTAGATATTTATTTTCACAATTTTAAAATATCAACTTTCATGTTTTAGAATTTAATTATTAGAAGACTTATAAATATTTATAATGCAGTCTACAAATGAATTTTGTAATATATGTAAAAAAAGATTTAATTGCACACACACAAAAAAATCAAGCATGCTCATAGTAAAAATATTCATCACTAGAGTCTATTCAAAAATTTAAACTAGTCAAATAAAATAATGACTGGTATAAAACATATTAGAAAATGCAATGGGACTGTATTAATTTATAAACAATTTGTATTTTCTCATTATGATGCTATCAATAATCAGAAAAATGTAAATATAATCAAAATGGTCAATTGCTTGAGAATTAAGTGATGTTCATGCATATGACTTCAGTTTGGAGACCCTTAAATCCTGGATCTGTCATTCTACACAAGATAGATAAAAGATTTTTTAAAATGTTTATGTAATGTAATGGCAATTTGGTGAAATAATATTTAGATCTGGTTTTCAGAAAGAATATATATATATTGAATTAAATATTTCTATGGATTATTATTATAATAAAGAATAGAAATGAGAAGATAATATCCATGTAAAGTGAAATAACTTTTAGCTTTTGATGTTGCCAAGAAACTATCAATTACTATTAACTGACAATCTCTGAAGCAGAACAAGTTTTCTCATTAACTTATTGTGATGGTTATGTGTCCCATGGCATACAATAACATAGTAGTGTGTGCATATATAAATATATAAAGTTAAAAGAAAAAGTTGAAATGAACACAAAAAAATGTTTTTGTCAAATTATAATATTACACTGGAATAACAGTTAACAGTTAAATAATAATTTTGAATTTAAAAATTATTATAAATTAAACATTTAAAAAGATCTATTGAATGCTTTACTCTGATTTTGATAATTAAAACAAGCATGTTTTTGTGTTACAATAGATATACTGATAATTATAAAATTCCACTATTTTAATTAGATTAAGAATTTTTTAATTAAACCTTGTATAACATATTTGGTACTCATCATTTAGACAGGCTAGCCACTTGATGGCATTATTTCTCTGCAAAAGCACTGAAATATGCTGTTTAGGTGGCCATGGACAGTCATTTGGTGGCATTATGTATCTGAAAAAGCACAGAAATATGCTGTTATTCACTTGATTTCCATGTGAATAATGGCTATATACATATGCTGTTATGCAATTTATCCATATACTAACTTAAAATTTTAATACAATATACTTTGAGGGTAGCTGTACTTTAAATTACCATAACACTTTAAATATTGTCTTTCAAATAATCATCTTACAAGTAAACTGACACAGTATTGTGTTGTAAAAATTGTTATCATGTCCACATGTTTTTCTACACATTTTTGAAGGGTGAAACAATTTGGAAAGTGTATTTGAGAATAAAGTTGATGTGCAATAACATGTTGACATATGTTTTGCATAAAAATCTCTATGATATTAAAAAGTGGGTAAATTCATTAAGCTGCATTTAAAGTTTTGGCAATTGCCTGTGACCGAAAACATTCTGACACATTGCAAAATCTGTGTTTGTGTAGCAAGGATAAAACAGGAGAATCACAGTTCAGGTGCAAATCCACCTCATGTAGACATAAAGATTTGATCCACATGCAAACCTGGTTTGATGGCTCAAGAATACCATTACCAAATAATGTTCGCTCGTAATTAGTTTTCTGGTTTGAAAATGAGTTTAAAAGTAATTTTAAAATAAAATGATCTCATTTTACCAAATAATGTTTGATTGTTAAATTTTTTTAAATTACTTTTCAAAATATAAAAGAATTGCACTCCAAAAAATGGTTTGAAAATGAGTTTAGAAGTAATTTAACAAAATAATCCCATTTGACCAAATAATATTCCATTGTAAATTGTTTTAAATTAGTTTTCAAAATGTAAAAGAATTTCAATCCCAAAAAATCGTTTGAAAATGAGTTTAATACCATTACCAAATAATGTTCAATTATAATTAGTTTTCAAAATATAAAAGAATTGGAATCTAAAAAAATGGACCAAATAATGTTCGATCGTAAATTGTTTTAAATTAGTTTGCAAAATTTCAGCCCAGAATAGTTATAATAGTGTGTTTTTAATAGATAAGAATGTCACTAAGCAGATGCCTGTCTAAATGATGAGTATCACACATTTTGATAAAAATCCTACAAAGATGTTATAATGAATTAAGAAATACATTAAGATAAAACTTTGGTATTTAATTAAGACCATCAAAACATCACATGATTACCAGTTATTAAACTTTTTTAAAAAATCAAGATAATGAAAACTATTTTTAATTATTGTGGTTTTTTAAAATCCCACTATACAGTATAAAAAGATGGATTTTAAAAGATTACAATATATAGCATTATTATCATGAAGTTATAACTGAAAGCAAAAGACAGTGTGACTAGTTGCTGCTGCTAGTGCAACAATGGTAGTTTGAATTCCTATGAAAGCAAGAGCCAGCTTTTATGATTCATAGTCTGTATATATATATATATAAAATAAATAAAAATATCCGTTAATTAAAAATAATATTGTAATTATAATTGAAATAATATTTTTAAACGGTTTATAAACAATTCAAACAATCTTTAAATCCGCAGAAGTACTTTCGGTTACTTTCAAACCTGCCTCAACTGCTATTAAATTCAAAAACTAAAAGCGGAAGCAAACGTCATCAATTCAAATTCCACGAATCTCGTATTTTAATGTTAGAAGCTTGTCGATTTATCAAATGTGTTTTATTCCTGTTTATAAAAATTGCCTCTTTAATTTTTCTTTTACTATGGTTTCTCTCTTCATGAAGAATTTTCACATTTTCAAAATTAAATTTAAATTTATGTTTACATGTTTTTTCATGATCAAAGAAAACTGAAGAAGATATTAAATCACCATTATTTTTATTTTTTACACGCTTATATAACAATTCGTGTTCCTTCAATCTTTTCTCAATGTTGCACCTAGATTCACCTATATATGATAGCATACAATCACAAAAAATTTGATATATGACATTACTTTTTTGCTTGATAGGTATGACATCCTTAGAATTATTAACTAATTTGTTAATATTGTTTGGAACGTAGAATGAAACATTAAATACATTCTTATATAAATCCTTAAAAAATTTTACTTGTGGATTTGAAATAAATGGAATAGATATCCATTTTTTATAAATTAATATTTAAGTCTATTACGATCTATAATTTTTTTTAAATTGACTTAAAGTATTGTTTATTTGTTCCATTTTATAACCAACATCAAGCAATTCCTTGGCAAATATCTCAATATTTTTCAATTTATCACTTTGGTAACGACATAATTTTTCATTTCGAAACAAAAAAGATTTAAAACTTGCCATCTTATGCATCATTGGTACTTTTGATTTAAAATTTATATATCCTCTTTTTTGCAATGGCTTAATTATTAGTTTATAATTTAATATACTGTTATCTCTTGTGATCATTAAATCTAAATAGTTAATCTTATAATCCTGTTCTTTTTCAATAGTCCATTTCAAGCCATTCAATTTATTTAATTCCTCTATAAGCAAATTTATACTATTAATGTTTCCACAGACAAAAACATCATCCACATATCTTTTGTAAATTTTAATATCTCCAAAAATACACATATTTAAAATATTACTCTCATATGTAGATAAAACGAAATTGCAAACTTGTGCAACTACAGGCAATCCCATAGGCCAACCTTTGGTCATTTTATAATATTGACCTTCAAAAGATGCAACAATGTTATCATTAAAAAATTTTAAAGAGTCAATGATAAATTTTATCATATATTTACAAATATTTTTATTTTTTAATGCATGTTCAATTATTTTTATGGAATTCATTCTATCAATAGATCCATACATTTCTGTAACATCCAATGAAGCAATAATATCATTTTCATCAATAATTAAATTTTTAATACTATTTACAAAGTCAAATGATGAAGCAATAGTATTTTCTCCAAATCCTAAAAAGTCTTGTAAAAGTTTACCAATATATTTAGAAGACTGATATATAAAGGAACCACCAAAATCTATCATTACTCGCAAAGGATTACCTTCTTTATGTAATTTTATATTTGCAAAAATACGAGGACATATAGCACAAGAAGGATATATCATATAGTATACATTATTATTTAAAACTTTATTTTTAGCAATTTTTAAAATATTGTTAATAAATTTTATTCTTTGACCATCCATATTATAATCTTCAATCAAAAAGAAACCAAGTTTGTCCATTTGCATTTTAATTTTATTAATATATTGATATTTCGTCAACAAACACATACGTAAACCTTTGTCCTCTTTCAAACAAATCATATCATCAATCTTCAATTTACGTTTAAATTCGATATAGCCAATTGCCATGATTTATCATAAGGTATTGTATCAAATCTATTGCAATTAATTTTCTTAATAATATCATCAGCAAAATTATCATTACCAGGAATCATTTCAAATGTATTTTGAACAGCTGCAATTAGTTCCAAATTATAATCTTTCCAAATACCACCAACGTATTTAGCTCCATGACTTAAAACGTATTTCTGAATTAAATGTATCCTATTATTTGATAAATTAACAAAGTTTAAATCCTTATAAGCGTGTGGATATCGCTTATTAAATAAAAAATCAACTTTTTTCTCAAATTTGTTATATAATTTACGTTCAATTACTTTAAATCCATTTTCACAAATAATTTTATATTCGTTCCAGGCATACCATTCATTTAAAATGATTAAATGTTCAATTGCTTTCAAATATTTACGAATATCAAAAAGTTCCTTTTTACAACTTTTAATAATATTATTTAAAATAATCAATTTTAATTTATCCAAACATTTTGGTATTAAATTTATACAGCTGTTCAATTTTATATTACAACAATTCGGGAATATCTGAAAAATTTTACAAACCTTGAAAAAACGTAAATTGAAGATTGATGATATGATTTGTTTGAAAGAGGACAAAGGTTTACGTATGTGTTTGTTGACGAAATATCAATATATTAATAAAATTAAAATGCAAATGGACAAACTTGGTTTCTTTTTGATTGAAGATTATAATATGGATGGTCAAAGAATAAAATTTATTAACAATATTTTAAAAATTGCTAAAAATAAAGTTTTAAATAATAATGTATACTATATGATATATCCTTCTTGTGCTATATGTCCTCGTATTTTTGCAAATATAAAATTACATAAAGAAGGTAATCCTTTGCGAGTAATGATAGATTTTGGTGGTTCCTTTATATATCAGTCTTCTAAATATATTGGTAAACTTTTACAAGACTTTTTAGGATTTGGAGAAAATACTATTGCTTCATCATTTGACTTTGTAAATAGTATTAAAAATTTAATTATTGATGAAAATGATATTATTGCTTCATTGGATGTTACAGAAATGTATGGATCTATTGATAGAATGAATTCCATAAAAATAATTGAATATGCATTAAAAAATAAAAATATTTGTAAATATATGATAAAATTTATCATTGACTCTTTAAAATTTTTTAATGATAACATTGTTGCATTTTTTGAAGGTCAATATTATAAAATGACCAAAGGTTGGCCTATGGGATTGCCTGTAGTTGCACAAGTTTGCAATTTCGTTTTATCTACATATGAGAGTAATATTTTAAATATGTGTATTTTTGGAGATATTAAAATTTACAAAAGATATGTGGATGATGTTTTTGTCTGTGGAAACATTAATAGTATAAATTTGCTTATAGAGGAATTAAATAAATTGAATGGCTTGAAATGGATTATTGAAAAAGAACAGGATTATAAGATTAACTATTTAGATTTAATGATCACAAGAGATAACAGTATATTAAATTATAAACTAATAATTAAGCCATTGCAAAAAAGAGGATATATAAATTTTAAATCAAAAGTACCAATGATGCATAAGATGGCAAGTTTTAAATCTTTTTTGTTTCGAAATGAAAAATTATGTCGTTACCAAAGTGATAAATTGAAAAATATTGAGATATTTGCCAAGGAATTGCTTGATGTTGGTTATAAAATGGAACAAATAAACAATACTTTAAGTCAATTTAAAAAAAATTATAATTTAAAAGAAATGAAGATTAATAATAAAAAATGGATATCTATTCCATTTATTTCAAATCCACAAGTAAAATTTTTTAAGGATTTATATAAGAATGTATTTAATGTTTCATTCTACGTTCCAAACAATATTAACAAATTAGTTAATAATTCTAAGGATGTCATACCTATCAAGCAAAAAAGTAATGTCATATATCAAATTTTTTGTGATTGTATGCTATCATATATAGGTGAATCTAGGTGCAACATTGAGAAAAGATTGAAGGAACACGAATTGTTATATAAGCGTGTAAAAAATAAAAATAATGGTGATTTAATATCTTCTTCAGTTTTCTTTGATCATGAAAAAACATGTAAACATAAATTTAAATTTAATTTTGAAAATGTGAAAATTCTTCATGAAGAGAGAAACCATAGTAAAAGAAAAATTAAAGAGGCAATTTTTATAAACAGGAATAAAACACATTTGATAAATCGACAAGCTTCTAACATTAAAATACGAGATTCGTGGAATTTGAATTGATGACGTTTGCTTCCGCTTTTAGTTTTTGAATTTAATAGCAGTTGAGGCAGGTTTGAAAGTAACCGAAAGTACTTCTGCGGATTTAAAGATTGTTTGAATTGTTTATAAACCGTTTAAAAATATTATTTCAATTATAATTACAATATTATTTTTAATTAACGGATATTTTTATTTATTTTACATATATTTAACATAATGGATTCAAGTAATTTTAGAAAACGGTGGATCGTTAAGGAATGGCGGAGACAATGTAAAAAGATTATTAAGCTGAAGTGCAAACTTCGTTTTTTCAAGGTTTGTAAAATTTTTCAGATATTCCCGAATTGTTGTAATATAAAATTGAACAGCTGTATAAATTTAATACCAAAATGTTTGGATAAATTAAAATTGATTATTTTAAATAATATTATTAAAAGTTGTAAAAAGGAACTTTTTGATATTCGTAAATATTTGAAAGCAATTGAACATTTAATCATTTTAAATGAATGGTATGCCTGGAACGAATATAAAATTATTTGTGAAAATGGATTTAAAGTAATTGAACGTAAATTATATAACAAATTTGAGAAAAAAGTTGATTTTTTATTTAATAAGCGATATCCACACGCTTATAAGGATTTAAACTTTGTTAATTTATCAAATAATAGGATACATTTAATTCAGAAATACGTTTTAAGTCATGGAGCTAAATACGTTGGTGGTATTTGGAAAGATTATAATTTGGAACTAATTGCAGCTGTTCAAAATACATTTGAAATGATTCCTGGTAATGATAATTTTGCTGATGATATTATTAAGAAAATTAATTGCAATAGATTTGATACAATACCTTATGATAAATCATGGCAATTGGCTATATCGGAATTTAAACGTAAATTGAAGATTGATGATATGATTTGTTTGAAAGAGGACAAAGGTTTACGTATGTGTTTGTTGACGAAATATCAATATATTAATAAAATTAAAATGCAAATGGACAAACTTGGTTTCTTTTTGATTGAAGATTATAATATGGATGGTCAAAGAATAAAATTTATTAACAATATTTTAAAAATTGCTAAAAATAAAGTTTTAAATAATAATGTATACTATATGATATATCCTTCTTGTGCTATATGTCCTCGTATTTTTGCAAATATAAAATTACATAAAGAAGGTAATCCTTTGCAAGTAATGATAGATTTTGGTGGTTCCTTTATATATCAGTCTTCTAAATATATTGGTAAACTTTTACAAGACTTTTTAGGATTTGGAGAAAATACTATTGCTTCATCATTTGACTTTGTAAATAGTATTAAAAATTTAATTATTGATGAAAATGATATTATTGCTTCATTGGATGTTACAGAAATGTATGGATCTATTGATAGAATGAATTCCATAAAAATAATTGAACATGCATTAAAAAATAAAAATATTTGTAAATATATGATAAAATTTATCATTGACTCTTTAAAATTTTTTAATGATAACATTGTTGCATCTTTTGAAGGTCAATATTATAAAATGACCAAAGGTTGGCCTATGGGATTGCCTGTAGTTGCACAAGTTTGCAATTTCGTTTTATCTACATATGAGAGTAATATTTTAAATATGTGTATTTTTGGAGATATTAAAATTTACAAAAGATATGTGGATGATGTTTTTGTCTGTGGAAACATTAATAGTATAAATTTGCTTATAGAGGAATTAAATAAATTGAATGGCTTGAAATGGACTATTGAAAAAGAACAGGATTATAAGATTAACTATTTAGATTTAATGATCACAAGAGATAACAGTATATTAAATTATAAACTAATAATTAAGCCATTGCAAAAAAGAGGATATATAAATTTTAAATCAAAAGTACCAATGATGCATAAGATGGCAAGTTTTAAATCTTTTTTGTTTCGAAATGAAAAATTATGTCGTTACCAAAGTGATAAATTGAAAAATATTGAGATATTTGCCAAGGAATTGCTTGATGTTGGTTATAAAATGGAACAAATAAACAATACTTTAAGTCAATTTAAAAAAAATTATAATTTAAAAGAAATGAAGATTAATAATAAAAAATGGATATCTATTCCATTTATTTCAAATCCACAAGTAAAATTTTTTAAGGATTTATATAAGAATGTATTTAATGTTTCATTCTACGTTCCAAACAATATTAACAAATTAGTTAATAATTCTAAGGATGTCATACCTATCAAGCAAAAAAGTAATGTCATATATCAAATTTTTTGTGATTGTATGCTATCATATATAGGTGAATCTAGGTGCAACATTGAGAAAAGATTGAAGGAACACGAATTGTTATATAAGCGTGTAAAAAATAAAAATAATGGTGATTTAATATCTTCTTCAGTTTTCTTTGATCATGAAAAAACATGTAAACATAAATTTAAATTTAATTTTGAAAATGTGAAAATTCTTCATGAAGAGAGAAACCATAGTAAAAGAAAAAATTAAAGAGGCAATTTTTATAAACAGGAATAAAACACATTTGATAAATCGACAAGCTTCTAACATTAAAATACGAGATTCGTGGAATTTGAATTGATGACGTTTGCTTCCGCTTTTAGTTTTTGAATTTAATAGCAGTTGAGGCAGGTTTGAAAGTAACCGAAAGTACTTCTGCGGATTTAAAGATTGTTTGAATTGTTTATAAACCGTTTAAAAATATTATTTCAATTATAATTACAATATATATATATGTATGTATTAGACAGCACACCTGAAGTCTATTAAATTATAGAGGCTGAATGGAGCTGACTAAATAACAACAGCTAGCTAATTTATACCTTTCTCAAAGATATCAATATGCCAATCTATTGTTTTAGAATTGACCAGCTTACTAAGATATTCCATCAGTTTGCTGAAGGGTTATTTTGCTATGATTTTATACATATACTGATTTATCTATATGCAAAGCACTGACAAAAGTACTACAATGTGTATATAAGTATACAAATATCAATTGGTGTTAAAGGTAAATAATTTTTAATTAAATTATTCAACTAAAACTAAAATAGTAAAAGAAATAATAAATGATGTTTCCATCTTTTATTTTATTAAAATAACCCCAGAAATCTTTCTTAAATATTGGAAATGAAGCTACAATAACCTGAATTTTAAAAGAACTTTCCAAACTAGATCTAGCAATATTTTTTTTTTTAAAAAGGAAAACTTTTACTTACCAACATAAATAATGGGAATTAATAACATTGATATGAAGGGGAAAAAATAATAATAATAATAATAATAATAATAATAATAATAATAATAATAATAATAATAATAATAATAATAATAATAATAATAATAATAATAATAATAATAATAATAATAATAATAATAATAATAATAATAATAATAATAATAATAATAATAATAATAATAATAATAATAATAATAATAATAATAATAATAATAATAATAATAATAATAATAATAATAATAATAATAATAATAATAATAATAATAATAATAATAATAATAATAATAATAATAATAATAATAATAATACATGTGTAGTTTATGTATATATATTTTTACATCAAATTAATTGTCTTCTAAAAATATAACAATATGGATTTATTAACTAATGAAATATCATTAGGATATAAACAAGTGTGTACACACACTAGAATGGTTACCCATATATATTAAAATCAGTCATGAAACACATATATGTTAAAATTAATTATTATATATTATAAAAATGAATTTTTATTATTGGTTTATAACAATTCAAAAATTTTAATTTTAAATTATTATACAGCCCATCTGTGTGCTTATATATATATGTGTGTGTGTTCATATAAATATCTAGAAATATATGCAAATTACAATGTAATAGCATATTTTTTTATTATTCTAATCAAAATAAGAATACTGAATTTATAGCATACTCAATAGACCTTAATTTAATTTTGTTAATAATAAATTTATATTTTATTAAGTTATTTCAGTAAATTTATTTAATCCTAGACTAGGTTTAAAACATTATATATTAGCATTATCTCTAGTACATAGTAAGTTTTATAGAGCTCTTTCTTCCTGAGCTGGATTCATGCATAATGGTCAGTTATATAGATTGGGATTTATGTGTAATGTTTTTGGACATCCAGACAATTTTATTATTTTTCTGTAATCCTGGTTGGCACAAAGAAAGATCCTTTAAAATCCAGGCATTACATTTTATTTTACATTACATTTTATTTTTTTAGAAAGTAAGCTTATAGTTTGGCCAGTACATTAATAGTACTAAGTGGCCAGAGGGCATTGGTGATGATCAGCATGTTTTAGTATCCCAGCATTATTTTTTTAAATTGTTATCTTATGGATTAGCACTTAAGTTTGTGCATCCAAATTATTGTTTATATAACCTGCCCCAAGCATGGCAAGAGCTAAATAATTAGCCTAATTTATAATGGCCACTTTCAAATACGGTTACAAAGTTGCTGATGATTTTATTTTTTGATCATTCATGATGATGAATAATTATTATTTCCTGTACTTATAGTTACATGTGGTGTTTTTGCTGATTTCTCATGCTCTCTCACTCATTATATTGATTATCATTACTTTTAAATTTAATTCTATATTTTAATCATTTGGAGATGATGATGGTTTCCCTTCTCATAATTCAGCCTTAACATGGTGCACCATTACAAATCATTATATTCATTTGTATAAATTTGATTCATTAACTGGAGTTGATGATGATGAGCGATCACCCCATGTTCACCCCTGTTTCTTCACTCTATTACACTATTATAGTTCTTTTGTCAGAATTTTTTGTTGAAGTAAAAGGAGGTTCTCTTTACTTCAAACCCAAGTTCTTAAATGGATTTAAATTCAGAAAACTATAGTAGTTATTATATATAAACTTTATTGATAAAAATGTGAAACTAATTGTGACAATCATCAAACATAATCCTTAACTGTGTAAATATTAATAACAGCAAGTAAAATAATATAACTTTTCAAAATTCAATATTGAATATATATTTCAGTTAGTAAAAACATAGCAATGACTTTAGGAATTATTTATTCTTAGAAATTTGCTCTTTCTATATATATATTTATTCATATGCATGTGTGTATGTTAATTGATAATGGATTTTTTTATAAACACTTGATCATCAATAAAAATCGTCTATTACTTTACAGTAAGCTCTTAACAAAAGTTAAATAAAAATAATATCTAGAGATCTATAAATAAATATCAAATAAAACCTGAATTTCAATATTTTGGAAAATTATAGCCAAGTTAATATATGTAAACTTCTTATAAATTCGGTTAAATTGAATATTATTATCAGTTTTTTTTTTTTAAAAAAGAGGGAGAGAAAAAAGGAAAACAGTGGTAACAAAAAAAAGAAAAATTCAAATAATATATTCATAAGTTCAAATTGATTTAATTAAAACTAAATATATATAATGATTAGGTTATAGTTTATTTAGTCTTATTTATAATCGTAGTATCATCATTAACTCAAAGTAATTGTGGGCTCGGTATAGCAGTCACCATCCCAACTAATAAAAAACAATCATATTTTTACAATCAACTCATTTATACTTGTCTGATTAAATGAGATGATTCTAGGATTTTAACTTTTCAATTAAAAAGAGTTGGTTATTCATTTTCAGACTATTGGATGGATGCCTTACTGAATTAAATATAGATCATCTATTTGAAAGTAAAAATTTTAAGCTTATTGTAAATTGGAAAATTTTCCAAACCCTATATGCATTTGTTTGTGTTTGTATATGTTATTATTTTTATTCTTAACATAAAAAATGTAATTACCTATATATAAACACACATACATATAATTACCTATATATAAATACACATACATATACTTGTTACTTCATCTGTTTTCCCCCCACAGTGTTAAACATGTTTTTTACAATGGTTAAGTTTATCTTCACTCTGCTATTCACAAATCTACCTACTATGATGCTTAGTATAAAAACAAATGAAGTTTCTAATAAGAGACTTTTATCTTTTTACAATTGATCTATTAAAAACTAATTTTATCTGATAAATGTGAGTATGACAAAAACATATATGCATCTCATTTTTATATGTATTCGTAGAAAGTATGTTAAATGATATATATAAATAAACAATAACATATAAAAAGCAATTCGTTTTATATTCTTTGAAAATTTTTTTTACTTATGATTTTTCAAAGCTCACAGTTTTAACTGAATGCTTGACCTGATGTCCACTAGAGGGAGAAAGGTTATCATATGTGGACATGTGCCAAGATTGTCTTTGATTTGTGGTTATTTTCACTGATTTCACTTTGTGTCTTTTCAAGTTCCAAACTATAGACTAAAATTTAACAATCACTGATTTTGAAAACTATGATACATGAGGAAAGCAGACTTCATGACCATTGCTACCACATGGAAGTCTCACAAAAGAAATATGAATGAAACAATAAAATAAACTAATGAACTCAAAATTATTATTTTTAATTTCAACAATCTCAGAATAAATAAATGTTCAGTATTATTTTAAATTGTATTCAATTTTTAAAATCTATTATTTTTTTTTTTTTAAAAAAAAAAAAAAAATCATTAAATGTTTAAAAAAAAAAAATTGGCTGAATGCGTTCAGATATTTTTTTTTCTATGAATGAAGTCATGCAAAATATATATTAAGATATCAAATGAAATTTAAAAAGATTTAGACTTAATAATCAAAAAAATAATTTAAGTTTTAAAATAATATTAAAAAGAAAGCAAATCTTTTAAAAGATTACATATATATTAGATGCATGATAAGAAAGTTTGCTGGAGTAATGTAAAAACCAAGTGGATCAGAAAACCTGATACAAACTCGAACATTTTTCAACCAGTAATAGGTTGATAATAGATAAAAACAATGATGAAAATCAAAATATATATTAAAATGAAAATTGTAAATAAAATAATTTAAAAAATTATGAATCTTAATAGTTTTTTTTTTTTAGATATCAAATAAATCTCGATTCACATATGCTACATTTATATTCCAGGTAGCCATTGTGAAAACAATCCATATAGATTCCTAAATCTTTGAAACTCTTTTGATTTACATGTACATTCACAAAAGAATTAGGGAATATGTTTTACGTATTAAAAATTATCTTCTTTTAAATTTTGCAATCATGCATGTCATTGATGTGAAATTCAAATGCAGGTACAATTTGAAGATTTATTTTAGATGTCTGATTTCATAGCCAATCTAACTAACCATTTTATTATTAGGTCATAAAAATTTAGTCTTAAAAAGAGACAGATAAACATTATAGTTCATCAACCTTAGAATATGACACTATTTTTACCAGTACTGAAGACAGAACAATGTCACAATTTTCTGATCAACCCAAATTAATGTAGAGTTTTACTCTCCATATAATATTTCCATTTATTAACTAATACTTAAATGATTAGCTCGGGTAGTAATAATGTCAGGTTAAGACCTTAACTGATACATTACAATGCAGTTTAGCTGTGTTTAAGAATAAAGGAAATACCAAAAATGTTGTATTTGTCAGAATAATTGGCAATATACTTATTGTAAATCAAAAGTAGGATTATACTGTAATTTTCATTGCTGGTGAGAATGAGTCTGATAATAAAAAACACTGGAATTAAAATTTATCCTTATTTTGTTATTTTAAAAAAGTGTTCATTTTAAATATATATCATTTATATTTGGCATACATATTATTAAAATAGAAAAATAAATTTATCAAAATCATAATCAAATTTATTATAAACAATAACAGAACTTAGATTTTTAAGAATGCATTCTTAAGTTTTTATAATGATTTTTTTTCATAAGGTGTCTTTTTTTTTAACAAATCTGAAACACTTCTGTTATAAAACTGAAAAAAGTGTTTCAATAACATTTTAACATTGATAGTAATAACACATTAAAAAAAGGTTATAAAATTGATCCTAATTTGGATTACTTTATGAAGACCTCTCTTACAAGCTTTAAGTTATAATGTAAAAAAAAAAAAACTTTCAGCAGAAATTCACTCTATGTCTTTTGATCCAGATCCATCTATTATAAACTTGAGTAATTAGTGGATAATCAATGGCAATGCTATATCCAAATCCCTAGACAAGTTTCTGGTTACTGGTCATTCTCATGGGCCATTCTCATTGAAGACAACCAATAGCCACAAACTAATGTAAAATGTGGATATAACACTACCATAAAGTATCGACTGATTACTCAAATTTAGAATAGATAGATAGGGGGTGGAATAAGAATGATTGCTCTTACTAACATATTTTGAAAATATGTAGATAATCGAGTGATAAATAGTGAGGATTGCCAATTCCTCAACAAGCTTTATAATAAATGTTTAGCCAGAGAAAGCATTTAAAATATCTCTGTCAGAAACCCCCCCCCAAACCCCTGACCATGGTTTCATGCTTTGGCACTCCTCAGAGAGGTGCCAGGGTAGGTTCAGACACTAGATCTAAAAATACCAACCCAAAGACAGCATTTATCTAAAAGTTATCTATTGAGTGGAAAATCTGAACTTTTCAGACATCTACATAACTTCAAACCCAGTTATCCAACTCAAATAGCTATATGGGGCTGATAGATCTTCAGCCATACTATATATTAGTAGTCTTAGCAATATAAAATTGCATAAAATTTGAGTTGGATAGCTGGGTTTGAAGATATGTAAATGTCTGAAAATTTCACATTTTCCACTCAATAGATAACTTTTAGATAAATGCTGGCTTTGGGTTGGTATTTTTAGATCTAGTGACTGAACCTACCCCGGCACTTCTCTGAGGAGTGCCAAAGCATGAAACCATGGTCAGGGGTTTGGGGGGCTCCTGACAGAGATATTTTAAATGCTTTCTCTGGCTAAGCATTTATTATAAAGCTTGTTGAGGAATTGGCAATCTTCACTGTTTATAACTTACAAGCTTAAGAGAATATGGTCATGTGATCTATGACTCTTATTTTGACAATCAAGTGATGTTTTGTTATACAAAAAATTTACATGTTTATAGTTATATTAGATATCTCTAGATTTTATTGAATACACTATTCAATTTTTTCTTCTTTAGATTTATTTCTTTTAAAAGATCTGCACCTACTGGACATATACATGTTATATCTGTCTAAATATATACATATATGAAAAATCTCTTGTGTCTAACAAGCCCATATATTTATCAGTTCCATGAATTGATTTTTTGATATCTGAATGGACTTTGAAAGGATTTTAATGGTAGTAAGGATTTCTAAGCAAGCTTAGTTTTCTTTAAAGTAATTAGCTCTACCCAGTTTTGGTTCTCTCAAATGAATGATAAAGAGGTTTTTCTTTGTTGCAAAGTTTTTAATATTTTTTTACAGATTGTTATATATTCACACACAAGAATTTTCAAATAAATTATACATTGACAATGTTACAAATTATTTGAACATTATCATTAATTCTATCACCTGATTGAATTCTTTCCATATTCTTGTCTGGTGTTTTTAAATACTTAGCTGTCTCAAAACGCATAATAAGTCCTTGGTGATATCTTAACATCTTGAACCTGTCTTTGAACAATTCACTTCAAATTACATTACCACAGTGATCATGTATATTTTTAACATTAAATGACCTTCAGCAGCATGTTTTATCACCTTTTCTAATGTCATTTACTGAAAGCTTTAGTAAGTAATAGTAGATGCCAAATAATAGTGCTTAATAAATCCCTATCCTATGTCACCCTATCCAAAATCCTCAAACTAGTTTCAAGCTTATAACTTACCTCAGTGAAGAGTTTTGGATCTTGAAACAGTGCATCTGAACCTTTAAGATCTAATGCACTTTCCTTCCCCCTACTATCATTTATCTCCATTTCCAGTTTGGGCTGATTGTTTGATAATATAAAATAGAGGTAAATGATAATAATTGGAAAGAAGGTGCATTAGATCCTTATAAAGATCCAGATGCATTGTACAATATCCAAAACTCCTCATGGATGAAAGTCATAAGCTTGAAACTAATCTGGGTATTTTGGATAGGACAGCACAGAATAGGGATTTATTAAGCATTCTGTCATATATCATTATTTACTAAAGCTTACAGTAAGTGGTATGAAAAAATATTCTTAACATTGTGGGTCATTTTTAATCACAATTTTGAAATATCAATTAGATATTAAAATTTTTAATTCACTGATCAGGCATACTGTTTTATATTTTACATATATATAATATTTAAATACATGTATATTATTTGCACTAAACAATATCATTGTATATATATATATATGTAAATAAAATACTTTTTGGGTTAAATCGTGTGTTAGATTTGATTAATTCCCAATGTTTTATGAAATAACATCTGCCATTGTCAAGGTTAACTTTTCAAAGAAAAACTGTTAAATTTCAAACAGTAACAAGATTGAGTGTAAGATAAAGAATGAGATTGAGTGTGAAATACTTAAGCATTCAGAATATGTGGATTAACAAAATGTTTATTTTCTTCAATTTCACCATTAATTGATTTCAAGTATATATTAGAAGAAAGAAATTGCTCACAAATCTGATTTTGATAATACTAAAATACTTGCTAATTTAGAAAAATATGAATTGAGAACCATGAGGGAGTCATGTTTATGGAAACCATTTATTTTATCTCTTTCTTCTAATATAAACTTTAAAGCAATTAATGGTAAAACAAAGAAAATAAACATTTTGTTAATCCATATATTCTGAATGCTCAACTATTTCATGCTCAATCTCATTCCTTCCCTGATATTCAATCTCATTAGGTATTTGGGATCTAACAATTTTTCCTTGAAAAGTTAGCCTTGATAATGGTGGATGCTATTTCATCAAAAGGTTGGGAATTAATCAAAACTAACACATGATTTAACCCCAAAACTATTTTATTTACATCATTTAGCTGTGAAAACATTAAATATAATATATATATGACAAAAGGCATCATATTTTTTTGAGACTTTATTTTTGCATTTTACATTTAATATGTTTATTGTCTTGAGGCAACTATTTGATAATTGCTTTGAAACATGAGGTTTATAAAATAAAAATTTTTGATTGACAGATATAAAATTTTCATAGATTAGTAGTTTATATTGCTCTATTTTATATTATTTACAATTAAGCTTTAACTAGACTAAACATTCTATTTTTATTTTCTTTCAACATCTTTAATGTGCTTCTTATTTTCTTTTTTCATTTATGGTTTTTTAAAATATACTTTCACAAATAAGGCTTTTAATAGTTCTACTGTGTTGAGAATTGAATATAAATATTAACCTGTGCCAATAATGTAGTCTCACAATTCCCATTAATTTTATTTCAAACATTTGCATGAAATATTTGAAACTGTAAGTATATACAGATATCTACTATACAATTTAATTTTAAAATATACACATTCAAACACCAAAAAATAATTAACAAACCAAAATTGAATAATACAGTTACAACAAAGATAATACAATAATAATTTTGAGATAGAGATCAAACATTGTGCTGAGTATGCAAATTACTGAATGAGAGATGATTCATAGTGGCACTCATACAGAAATATGCCTTATTGAAATCGAAGAAATAAATGAATATAAGGAAGGAGGAATTAATGTATTGTAAAATGTAATTTTAAACATATAAAGCACATAAAAGTTAAAGGAAATACTTTCTGAAACCATTACAATATATCTTGTGTGGGTTTTTTTTATAATTCTCCCCATTTTACTTGTTTTGCAAAAATTTATTTCTCTTATAGGATGTTTTAATTTTTTATTAATGTATTTAACACAAACTTATTTTTAATGATAATCTTTTATGTTATTCTTATGTCATTTGCTTATTTCCATTTTTACTTATAAACATACCCTTTCTCAATAGCATTAATTGTGAATACTGCATATGTTGTTCACTTATTGTAAACTTGATAATTAGTAAGTTAATGTGTTAAAAACTTTTGACACATAGTTTTTATGAATTGCTATTTTTATGAACATCATTAAAGAAGTAATAGGTGATTGTATTACAGTGACAATATGGTAATAAGACTTTTCCTAAAATTAATAATTCAAAATTCCTTAAAATTATTAATTCATATTTTATGAAAAAATCTAGATAAATACATTTTTTTTATAAATATACTGATTTTTAACAAAATGTATGTCAGCATCAAACATAATTTTACAAACTAATTAATTAAGAAATAATATGTGATATGAATTAACTTCTACTTCTCAGGAAATGCTTGTAATAACTTCTCTTATATACACTTTCATGCAAAAATTTTTTTAATAAAACTTCTTTATTTTCCTGATGATGACTACTGGATAGTTGAAATTGTCAGGAAAATAAAAAGTTTTATTAAAAAAAATTTTGCATTAAAGTGTATATGAGAGAAGTTATTAAAAGCAATATATATGAATATATGAAGAAATGCAAAGAAAGTAAAGGAGAAGAATAAGAGTATATACTTCTCAGGAACCAAAAATTGAATCAGTCTGAAAGATAAAATTTTTCAATATTATATTTTTTTAATAAATAATCTACCTAAACTAATGAAAAGTATCATTAGAAAACAGTGAATGCACATTTTGACAATCTTGAATCAATAAAAAAAATTATTATTCTATTCAGGCTTTATTAACTTATTTATGAATGTATTTGTTGAACAGATAATCCTATATTAATAATTCAAAATAATGGAAACAATAATTCTTAAAAATTAGACTCTTATTATTATTATTATTTTATTAGTACAACATATTTTTTACATTTAAATATTATTGTATACAAACTTATATATATATATGATTGTAGTATACACTACATATATACTTTTTAATATTAATCCTTCTTTGGTCACAATAACAAATATATTAAGGCTAACTTTGAAATATTTAATTATTCATATATATATGTAGCTTTCAATTTAAATAAAGTTTTTGATCAAAATAAAATTATTTTTTAATAAAATAAATATCAAAATTAATTTTAAACATAACTAAAAGAAACAAAAATAATCAAAGTTATAAATTTATTTAAGAAAATAAAAAACGTTTATCTTTTCTATTGGCTAAAATAATGTAACCTTCCTCCTCAAGACATAAGTTTAAATCCTTCTAAAAATGTTATATAATTGTAAAAATAAATATATTTTGTGTTTATTAAATAAAATTATTTTTCAAATGCTCAAAAACTGTCTTGAAACAAAAAAATATCTTTTGAAACACTTCTGCTTAACAAATAAATTGTGAACAAGTACTGCCATTTTGTGAAATTTGATCTTTGAACAAAATAATGTCATTTGTCAGGTGTTATCATCATCTTGTGTGAATATCATAACTTTCCTAGAATTCATGCTTAACTGAGCTTGATTATCATGAAGGAAATGATGCCTTCTCCAAATAAGTTTCTATCTTCTACCATAGAGAATTACGAGATTTAATAATCATCATCAACATTGGCAGTCAATGTTTTTCTCACAAGCATTGTACTACTATTTACATTATGACTTATCCAGACAAGGATAACTATAGTGAATAATTCCAATCCAAAATAAATGTACACCCATAGTTTGATTTTTTTTTTTTAAAAAAAAAAAGAAAAAAAGAGGATCTTATGATAAATAAATTTTACAAATGTTAAAATGTATAAAAATTCATATTTTTTAAAAATGTTTTGTATAAGAAAACTATTGATCTTCAATTTTTTTTACTCAGTAATAAGACTTAAAATGTTGGTATTCCAAATTAAGTCAAAATAACTTCTATCAGATTGAGTGCGGGACTATGATCATCATATCTATTTTATAATATGCTTACTACCATGTAATAAAGAAGATTTTGATTTCAGAAGTGCCATTATAAAAGTTATATTGTCACTCATTATTTGAGAAAATCATGACATTTAGGGAGGATTAACATCTAAGGATACAATGGCAAAGTATTACATAGTTATATATGTATTACAAATATAATACATTTTAAATGAAGAAGTGAGACATGCAAGGAAAGGCTCCAGGTAATGATGGAATTATAATTTATATATTAAAAGAAGCAGATGAAGAAAAAGAATTTTTTTTAGCAAAGTTATATACCAAATGTCTAAATGATAAAGATGCACTAGATGATTGGAAGAATGCAGTATTAAAAAAAGTGATAAAGAAGATATTAGAAATTATAGACCCATCAGCCTTTCATCAGTTTTAAACAAAATTTTTACCAAGATAATTACAACTCATCTACAGAGAATATTGGATTTTCACCAACCAAGAGAACAAGCTGGATTTAAAAGTGGTTTTAGTACAGTAGATCATATCCAGGTATTGAGAGAAGTTACAGAAAGAACAAATGAATATGAGTTGCCATTATGCTTTGGATTTGTAGATTATGAAAAGGCCTTTGATTCTATATACATTTCTTCAGTGATTAAAGCATTGGATCATCAAGGTATAGATCGAGGATAGTGTTATATTTTAAAGAATATAAAAATGCAGCAGCACCAATTAGATTACATAATGCTACTGGGAAAGTCAACATTGAAAAGGGTGTAAGACAGGGTGACTCTATATCTCCAAAAAATTTTACAGCAGTGCTGCAAGAAGTATTTTGTGGATTAAAATGGGAAGCTAAAGGAGTGAAAGTAAATGGAGATTATTTAAGTCATTTAGATTTTGCAGATGATGTAGTTGTTTTTGCAAATAATGCTTTAGAGGTGCAGGAAATGTTGCAGGAGTTATCAGATGAAAGTAGGAAAGTAGGACTAAAGACAAATGTTAAAAAGACTAAACTAACGTTTAATGGATTTTCTCAAAGTATGAAAATTAAGATTGATTATGATGAGTTAGAAGAAGTTAACAGTTACAAATATCTTGGTCAGATTATTAATACATATGGAAACATAATGGATAAAATTAATCATAAAATTAAACTTAGTTGGAGTGCTTTTGGTAGAAATAACTTGATACTAAAAGGAAATATGCCTATGTGTTTGAAAAGAAAAGTTTTTTAATAAATGTGTTTTACCACTTCTTACTTATGGATCTGAGATTTGGACACTTAATATAAGAGCAGTATGGAGACTTCAGACCACTCAAAGAAGTATGGAGAGATCCATATTGGGAGTAACAAGAAGAGATCAAAAATGCAATATATGGATAATGGAACAAACAGGTGTTACTGACCTCATTGAAAAAATTAAAAGACAAGTGGAGTTGGGCTGGACATATTTTTAGAAGAGATGATAATAGATGGATAACTGAAGTCTTAAACTGGATTCCAAGAGATTATCAAAGACCCAGAAAGAGACCACATGCGAGATAGATGGATAAAATAAGAAAGTGTGCAGGGGTGATGTGGAGAAGAGACGCTAAAGATCGGAGGAGATGGATTGAACTTGGAAAGACCTTCATCCTGCAGTGAATTGATAATGGTTGATGATGATGATGATCAGTAGCTGATTATAAAGTTTTTTTCAACAGGTTACTATTCAAATTAACAGAAAAAGAAACACTCTAAAGAGATATTTTAAAATTGTAAGTTCACTAATTTATGAAATAATTTGAATTCCAATAATATAACCTTTGTCCTTGAATACTTGAATAAATCAAGATTTAATCATCATAGGTCTCACTAGAATTATTCAAGACTTGAGATTTCAGGAATAAGTCCAACACTTTTCTTTACAATGCCACTAAATTAATCATATTCTTTTATTAAGTTGCAGAATTCTCTGAAATTGACAGGTGACTTGATCTGTGAAAAGTATCTATTAATCCAAGAATTTTGGAAGGTCACTATTGATCAGTTCAAGTTAGATGAAAAATTATATAATGCAATATTTAACATTATAACAAATACTTTTATAATTATTATATTTAATTTTCTTATTATATTTAAAATTTTGCTGTACTCATTTAAACCTGGCTATTGATGAGATAAATAACATAAGTAAATTAATAATAAGAATTCTTAAGCATTATTTAAATTATTATTTAAAATTATAGTCAGCCGTAAGATGTAATTTAATCTTAAATACCCTCTATTGATTTGTAAATAATAGCTGCTTTTGAAAAAAGAAATTGTTGCCAGTGTTATTCATAATACTGAAAAATTGAAAATATAAATATTGAAGAATGTTTATACAAAATTTTTTGGCAAAAGAAATTGAGATTAAACAAAAAAAAAAAAAAAATCAAACTTGTGTCCATTTAAATCACAGTCAAACCAGAGTGCTGAAAATTACAACTAAATTAGTTTTAAATTTGAGACAGGAAATTTTCTTTGCAAATTAATCACATCTGAAAACTTTTCATGGTATTTTTCTCAAGTTTCAATAGTTGCTATTAAGGTCATCTGAATATTGATTGGCCTAGACTAATTAGTTGTTTATTAAAAATATAAGTGAAACCCCCCCCGCGCTCAACTTTTTGATAAAATTTTACCATTCACTTAGTTAGATAAAAAGCAGTTAATTAGAGCTGGGCTTTTATAAAAATATCTAATTTTCTTAATTTAAAGGATTAAAATTACCATAGATAACTATTTTTTAATTAAGTATAAAGTGAGGGGGAAAAAAAATCAAAAGATAATTGCTAATTTAAATGTATTTATTTTAAATTATACTTTGCAAATATATATATATTGTAGAAGTTCTCTTCTATGAACTCTTTTGTTTGATTCAAAAGGCACTGCGATTAAACAAATAATTAAAAAATGCATTTTCATACTTATTAATAATAATTAGGTAAAAGACAATACATATTTTAAAAGCAGCTCAATGAAGAGAAAGGTCTATCCAGAAGTCCTTCCTAGAGGAAAAACGAAAAAAGAACCAGTACATCCAGGTTTGTCAATTACTGAGGGATAACAGTTTGAGCACTTTTCCAATATTGTTTTATTCTTTGAGAATAGAAAAATTCCCAGTTCTTGACCATTATTATATGGTTAATGATAATTTTTATAGAATGTCTATCGGAAAAAATTCCAAACTTAATGGAAAGTTTTCAAGTTTATTAAGCCCAACTTCAAATCCAAATTCTTGGATGGTACTTGAATGTAATGCTGCTGTTATCTTGAAGCCTTTTTTATTATTGACAATTTATCAAACATTAAACATATTAACTTATAATTTCAAGATTGTTTTTTGGGTTATTTTGCTAATGGTTTGTTGATTCTAAATAATCTTGTGACAAATAAGTATTGTAAATGCACAATAAATCCTCAATCAGCTTTCCAAATAGTGACTATTATATATTATTCCAACATTTTATTTTTCTTTGCATATCCTTTATAAATAAGAGGTTAGTAATCAACCAAAATTATTTTTAAGAATTATATAATCACAAGCAATTTATCTATCCATTCTTTTTTGCTTTCTTTCATCTTTTGATTACAATTTTTCTTTCTAATATTAGTTGACAAACATTGCATTTTTGGTCTTTTAAATATATACGTTCGTAGTGAACCATATTATAAGCTTTCTAATCATTTGCATTAATAGTTTCTGGTCATTGTCTTTTTAAAATATTTTATCATTTGTCAATTGTCTAATCATTAATATTATTTTAAAATACCATCTCAAAAACAAATAATTTCCTATGTTCCCTCTTTTAAATTGTCTAGTCCTACATATAACAATCATTAATTTTTATTCTTAAGTGCATATCAATTTTTTTTTTCTTCAAGAAAATCTTTATTTAATTTAAATTTTAAAATTATGTTAATTAAAAACAAATATATTAATCTTTAATTAGAGCTTTAAATGTTTGAATGTAACTTAGGGACAATCTATAATTTAATAAATGATTAGTAACAATCATTAATGTATTTATCAGAAGTGGTTAGTGTTAAAGTTACGAATACAGACAATTTGATACTTGTAAATGAAAGTGTAATAATCTCATATTATGTATCAAATATATACATATCTTTTGATAGATGATTATCTTGTTAAATAAAAAATATTAACAGTAATAACATTACAATATTCTAGCGATCAAGTATTTATTATAAAAATAATAATTTGGTAGTATGAAATGTTATTGAATAAATTTACATAATTTCATTGCTTTTTAATTTATTCCATAACATGATGTGATGATAAGCTGTGTGCAATAAATGAAAAGTCTTTTGTAGATTTTTTTTTTATATATATATTTGCATTACACTACTTTTTTTAAAGTTTTTAATGAAACTAACGGTTTTATTTAAATAAATGTAAGAAAATATATATTTAATTCAATTTTATTTTTAACAAAAAAAAGTCCATGCATTTCATTATGTAATAATCAAATGGTTATTTACTTTGACAGTCATGTGAATTTTGAATATCAGAAGTAATAGATTAAATCTCAATTCAGTGCTCAGGGGGCTTTAGCTATCAATCCTACTCCCCATTACTAGGTTAAAATGTTTTCTGCAATACAATTATTCTAAAAATGTGATTAGCAAATCAGCATAATAGATGAGTAAATCAACATAATGAAGTAGCAAATTAATATAATAAAACAGAAAATTAACAAAATGAGGCAACAAATCAACATAATAAAAAAGCAAATCAATAGTTATAATGAAGTAACAAATCAACATAAACAAATAACAATTAGACAATATTTTTTTGAAGAACTACTAAATGGAAGTTAAATGCTTTTAAAAGATGATTTGACATTCTGAAAGAGTGAGAAATGATATCCACTTTCAATACTATTTTTAAAATGATTTAAATACTTTTGATTTTAACAAAAAGTAGAGTCAAAGTGAGATATTTCTGATTAGATTGGTAATTATCTTTTATTTTCAAAATAATGTTTGTCTTCATAAATAACATATCCTAAAAATGCTTTAAGATAACTAAAAATAAATTGAAATATTTCATATATATTTAGATTTATATAAAATGTAATAACTTGACAATAATAATTAATGAATCATTGATTTACAAATTTAAATTATGTCTGAATCAAAGGCTAAAGTGTTATTTTTAATTTTTTTATTTTTTGAAAACTATTATATTTTCTCTTCCTGTTTAAGAGACAAGTATCTTATTTTCTTTTAGAATGTAATACACTTTTACCAGAAACATTCTCTAATGTATAGATATCTGATATGAGAAATCAATAAATCATAAAAATTTATTATAAATTTCAAATGCATAGCAATTTTTTGTCAGTTCCATAAGATAATCTATTAGAATGTTTAGCTGATCTTACTAATGTAATAAGTAGTGATAAAGATAGATCACAAAAAGAAATGGATATATTCTACTCATTTAGTTTCTTTTTATTTACAAAATTTTCTTTTTATTATTTTTAAGTTTTACTAATTTTGTTGGTAAGTAAATCATTCACAAAGAGGGGATATAATACCATTAATAATTATACAACAGTAAAAAAAAAAAAAAATTACACAAACTGTCCATGCTATTAAGAGACTATATGGATAGTGAGAAATAAGAGAGTCTTTGACAATGGATTGAATAATAGTCCAGAAGAGCTTTTTATCAAGTTACTTCGTGAGGCCAAAGAATACGATTGGAAAGTATGCCAGCACTGGTTAGCCAGTCAGACATGGGACCAACTGGAGATCTGAAGATCAAAACACTTAGGTACTTATAGTACTGTCATGGCAAAATTAAAAAACTGGACATAATGACTCCTATGGAGAGTCTAATAGTTGTCACATTAATATAATCCAGTCCTTTCCATTTAATTGTTATTTATTGTTAAAAATCTGAATTTGGTGGTCAACTAATTGACGCAAATAATTCCTAAGTAGCTTATTTTTGTGTAATTTTTCTTTTTTTACCATTAGTTTTCTTATTTAATGTTTTCATTGTAGAGCCACTGCACATTGTAAGCATGTAACATATAATAAGAAAGATGTTAAATGATATCCATATGTATCTTCTTAAGGTGTGAATAAAGTTGTTATTTGAAACTAAATCACAAGTAATTAAAATGTTATTTATTATTCACTCTATTACTATGACTTAAAATTTAATTTCTTTAATCATAATAATTTCTGGTTTCTGATCTAATATTACTTTTCATTTTCATTTAACTTATACTCTTAATCTGAAAATCAATTATGAGACATATATATATGTATTGATAGAAAATAGCTTTCAGACATGACTAGGGATGACATACTATTAGGAGAGCAAAGCTCATAAATTACTGTTATCTTTTACTGCAGAGTATGCAATAATACAACAAAATGTCAATACATTGAAATAAATGGCACAATTATTATAATTATTTCTTCATAAATTGGTTTTAAATTAGTCTTCATTCTTTAATTAAATAAGTTCATACTATATTCTGGTCAAAAGCTAGCCATTATAATAAATTAAATACAAAATACATTTCCATTTTGGCAACTATTTAGAATGATTGCTGTCTCATAGAAGTTTTCAACCCTATTTTTATAAATATTCCTTCAATACTAGTGGCTGATGAATTTTAATATCTAATGTTTAATTGCAAAGAAATTGCCTTTATCATATTTATTTACACAATTTTTTATTAGGTAAGCTAGGTGTGTTTTTGATCAATTTTTTGTAGTTGTGGATTACATATGTCATTTTTATGTACAATTACTAACAATTTTAGAATGACATAAAATTGCTTAATCATGTATAATTTATGTATAAATATGTCTTCAATGATTAAACACACACACACATACATATATTAGCACACAAAAAGGACTACTTGTAAAAATGTTCAACACAACTATCATTTATCTGCATCTGCAATTCAAGATAACACAATAGTAGGTGACTAGTCTAGTATTTACCTGAAGGTTTGTGATGATGGTGTTTTAGTTGTATTTATATATTGGGCTATTTCCATTATCTAATATAACTATTAAAGGTCTTTAGAAAAATTTAACTTTATTTGGAATAGTCCAATATATAAATACAACTAGACCATAGTCTAGTTTAATAATTTAATTGACTAAACATTCCTTTCCCCAATATTGTTTATACTTATGATGATGAGTTTTTTTTCCCTGAGAAAGAAGTGGATGGGTGAATAAGAATTTCTACTGGTACTAGAATTTTAAATAAAAATTAGTTAAATAAATTGTACTATATTTTAGATAGTGTATACATTTTTATTTATAAAATGCTTTAATACTACATATAGTGAAAGTTTATTTTTAATCAGAACTCATTTATATTAGTGATGAAAATTTCTGCCTTTAATAAATTAGAAATCCTATTGCAAACTACAGTTCAATGGTAGATTGAAAAGAAATTAGATATGCAGTTAATATTTTTTACTTTATAATTGCACTTTGTTACTACATATCTTTTAAATTTGTTTTTAATTGTGTAATGAATAAATTTTGTATAATATTTCTTTATTCTTGTGATCATGCTTGCCATTTTGTCTCCCAAAGATAAAAATTGTCTTACAAAATGGTGGAGATCATTATAGCGAATAGTTCATTATTAATTGAAGTAGTGGGTACAAGAAGTATTTTGTGGATTAAAATGGGAAGCTAAAAAAGTGAAAGTAAATGAACATTATTTAAGTCATTTAGATTTTGCAGATGATGTAGTTATTTTTGCAAATAATGCTTTAGAGCTACAGGAAATGTTGCAGGAGTTATCAGATAAAAATAGGAAAGTAGAACTAAAGATAAGTGTTAAAAAAACTAAAGTAATGTTTAACAGATTTTTTCAAAAGATGAAAATAAAGATTGATTATGATAAGTTAAAAGAAGTTAACAGTTACAAATATCTTGGTTAGATTATTAATACAGATGGAAATATAATGGATGAAATTAATCATAGAATTAAAATTGGTTGGAGTGCTTTTGGTAGAAATAACTTGATATTAAAAGAAAATATGCCTACGTGTTTGAAAAGGAAGGTTTTTAATAAAATGTATTTTGCCAGTTCTTACTTGTGGATCTGAGACTTGAACACTTAATAGAAAAGCAATACAGAGACTTCAGATCACTCAAAGAAGTATGGAGAGATGCATATTGGGAGTAACAAGAAGGGATCAAAAATTCAATGTGGGTAAGAGAACAAACAGGTGTTACTGACCTCATTGAAAAAATTAAAAGACTGGAGTTGGGCTGGACATATTGTTAGAAGAAATGATATTAGATGGACAATTGAAATTTTAAACTGGATTCCAAGAGATTGTAAAAGACCCAGAAAGAAACCACATGTGAGATGGGTGGATGAAATAAAAAAGTATGCAGGGGTGATATGGAGAAGAGAAGCTAATGATAGGAAAAGATGGATTGAACTTGGAGAGATCTTCATCCTGCAGTGAAGTGATAATGATTGATGATGATGATGGTTAATTTTCATATAAATACCCCTTATACAGGAAGGAGCTGGATGTATATGTATGTACACTGACTATAAAATAATTCTTGTTAGTAGTCAAAATGCAAATGTTGAATGTAAACTGAAAATTATGTGATGCTTTGTTTGATATACACCATGTAATTTCAAATAGCCAAAGGTGCTTTTAGTTAGAAGATAATTAGTTGCTGATTTAATATTAAATCTACATATCCATTTAAGCATATTATGATCATTAGAGCATTTGATATCTTCAGTAATTAGTATGAATAAATGGGGAAAAATATGGAGTGTTTGTTGATGTTTGCTCTGGGATCTTCTAATATCTTCAGACTTTTTTTTTAATTAGTGATTTAGTATTTATGTTAATTCACATTTTTACCAGTAAACTGAATTTAAAGAAAAAAATAATGTTAAAAATGATTAAAAGAGAATGATTTTAAAAAACTGCATTCAATATCACAATATACAATCATGTGTTGTTTTATTAAATCTTAACTTTAAAAAATTGTAATTAGTTGGTGATACAATCCAACTTATAAAATATACTCTAAAAATGACTATTGTTGGTTCATAAATTAAAAAACTTTAGGAAAACATCTATCCATATAAGTTTTCAAGAGATTGGAGAAACTAAGTGATAGATGTAAGAAATGATAAAAACAGAACAACTTCCATTGTTTTAATAGTTTTGGGATTAAAAAAAGCAGACAATAAATATGAAACAATGACATAATTATAAACAATAGATAAAAATTTCATTATATGTTGTGTTAAAAACAAACAAAAAAAAGTTTTAATCAAAATTTTTAACTGGAACTGTATGAATACTGATTTTACTAGTAACAGTATTTGGTTATCAACTAACAGAAATATTTTTTATTAATATATCTAGATAATAAAATTATACTGATTGAGTAATATTATTTATTTTCAAAATGTAAGCAATTATTTAAATGTAAAACAATTTATTTATTTACTAAAAAAAAAAAGTTATTTTATTATTAAAATAAATTTGATTTAAAATGGTGTAAAATTATAGCTAAAAGTTTTTATTGTAATTGGTTGTTTTAAATTATAATAATCTCATTAAAATGATTATTATTTTACATATATTTATTATTAATATAAACTTTCTTATTTAGCATATTGTTTAATTTTGCAAATAATTTAAGCCATTCTCCTTTCAACATTAGTGTTTGCAACATTCTGTTAATTTAATATAATATGAGAGCAATATATTTTACAATTAAAACTTATTGCCTAAAAAAAAAAAGTTTCAAAGTGGTATTAGTAAATATTTTAAATCTCAAGACTATCATTGATTTAAACGCATAAATTCAAACTCATTTTTCTGAATACTTTTTTTTTTTAATTAGCCAATACAAATTTGTAAAATTTTGCAGCTTGTACATTAATGAAGAGATAATCAGATTAAAATCTGAATGTTATGTGAATAAATATATATATATTCTCAAGTGTAAATACAATACAGAGGGTGTACCAATAGCTCAAACAAGCTCTTAATTAATAAGTGTGAATAACATAAAATACAAAAAATGATGACAGCTTCTAATGTTAAATCATTACTTTTTCATGTAGACATAAAAATACAAAAAGACAAAAGAAAAATCACAATCAGTTTTTTATCTATAAAATATTTTCATAAAGAAAACAGTTAATCCTTAAGCTATATAAATTTCATAACTGTCTTCATAATGCAAACCAATAAGATTATAATCTATGCTAAATGTTTATGTTGACTTTTAATAACAAAAAGATAAAATGATATGACACCTTCTAATGTCAAATAATCAATCGTTTTAGCTAACGACAATCAAGTTTTCTATCTGTAATACATTTTTATAAAGAGATCAAACCCATTCTTCACCTATACAGATTTTCTAACAGTCTGTAAGAGATAATGATTTTTTGCTAAAAGTTTATTTTTAATAAGAAATAAAAGATAATGATAATTTTTAATATAATATCTCTAAACCTTAGATGACATAACAAATAAAAATACCATGTGGTTAGTCTTAAATCCGTAATATATATATATACAATTCTTAAGTTATATAAATTTCCCAATCATTTGCATAGCCTAGAACAAAGGTTGGCAAACTTTGGCTTATACCATATCTAGCCCATAAGTTGGTTTTATCTGGCCTATGACAGGCTCTGCTGCTTGCTATATAATCAAAAAATAATAAAATATCATTTTTTAATCTTGTTATAATCAATAAATGAAGCAAAAAATTATTTTTCAGTTATATAATATTCATAATCAGAACGTGAAATGACAAAACCCTATATACTAGTGCAAGAAGAGCAAATTTTCATTTTTGTATAGAAAACTATAAAAATCGTTTATTTTTTAAAATTACAAATAGATTAAAAATTGAATGAATGAAACATTTTATAATAATAATAAAATTATGCTATTTACAATTGTTTTTAAATTTTTCATGTACAGACAGCAGAAAATATCAAAACGAAGCATAAAGATCTTAATTATTTTGTGATTTTGTAAAAAGAATTTTAAAAAAATTAAAATTGTTCATGCAATTTTATAAACTTTATCTCATTCGAACTGATGTAATCATCACCCCAAGTCTAGTGATTAAATTGGCCTGTGAAAATTCTTTTAAAATTTGTTATGCCTTTCAGAAAAAAAAAAAAAGTTTACCAACTCCTGATATAGAAACAAAAAAATTAAGATTCTATGCCAAAATTTTGTTTTCAATAACAAATAAAACTGCTAATATATATAGGGTGGTAATTTCTAAAGTCCAATATAAATTAGTCTATCATTTATAGGGTGGTAATTTCTAAAGTCCGATATAAATTAGTCTATCAGTAAGATTACAAGAAAAACACTGGTTAGTGTTTAAAATCCATAACACATTTGTGAAAATCTTATCTTTCTATATAGTATACCAATAGCAAAAAATGTTTGATTCTAGACTAAAACTATTTTCAATAACAAATTAAACATATATTCCATGCAGTAGAAATTTCTTATGTCAGATTGCTAAATTATTAAATCAGCAAGATATTAAAATAAGGAATCATACAATTAAAACAGAAGCAAACTCTCCACATAATAGTGCCACCCAGTGGAAGCCTTAACAATCAATGGGTGCTACTGTTTTAACAAATTGTATAAGCATAGGAAATGGTAATCATATGATGAATTATACAATTAGAATAATATCTTGTATTTAATAATTTTTAAAAACAAAAAATTTGCAATTTTCTACATCAAAAATTAATTTTAAAAAAATTAGTAAAATGTGTTTAAATAAATCATTTTTATATAGCACGATGTTTGTAAACTGTAATATTTAAAACAGCATTACGCTGTTGCACATGCGCTTTGAAGATTTTTAACTATAAATGAATGAATACTAACACTCAACCACATGATAAAGTGTTGAGTGTTAGTATTCATTCATTTATAGTTAAAAATCTTCAAAGTGCATGTGCAACAGCGTAATGCTGTTTTAAATATTAAAATGTGTTTACAAGTTTAAAATCCAGGCAATATTACATTTGTGACTTAATGTAACTTAACATGTTCAAATAATACCATTAACATTCTTTTGTGGTGATCTTAAAATTTATCTATAAGTGTGAATATTGATTTATTCACATTTCTGACAGACAAAATCAAAACATTCATGATTCTATATTAAATGTTCATTAAAAAATGGCCACAGTTTTAATCTTCACAGAGGATTATATAACTTTTAATTCATTGTTAAAATATGATATCGAATACATTTTCTCTTTATGAAAAAGATAAATTATTAAAAAGTCACGACAATTATTATTTATTTTCAATTCTATATGAAATATAAAATCAGGCAAAATTCACTATATATTTTGCCACACACAGCATAAAACTTTATTAGACTGAATATTTAAAATTGCAAGGTTTGCTTTAAAATAGATATAATATTTGATTTGGTCCCTTACTTTCAGTTCTTAGTACATATTCCTTGGGTTACATGCAATACTTATAGATATTCCTGAGAAGTCCATGAGAGTTTCAACATGATCATTTTCCATGCTATGTACTATAACTTGAACTCATAATAAACCTGAGAATCAAGTTTAGAAATTTTAAACATTCTGCATTGCAGATAAATAAATAATTATTGTTATTCAGAATTAATCTGAATAGATCACATGAGAGTTGATACACTGTTTCTAACTGAAACATAACTTCATCACAAGTGGTGAAAATGTCACCATATTCCTAAAAGGTATCAAATATGTGTTTACTTTTACCATTTACATTGTTTAAGCATTATAAGTTTATTTTAAACAATAATAAAACATATTTCTTCAGTGAAAAATGATTGTAGTCAAATAATTCTATTCATAATAAATTAAAGTCAAAGAAAACAGCTGGCAGCTGCAAATTAAAGAGGTTGCATAGAGTTGTTGTTAGTAATGTTATTAATTTAAATATATTAAATAACCTCCACACTCAGACACATTCTTTTAAAATCCTATGAATAATGGTATAATAAAAGACCAATGAGCACCAAGATGCATTTCATGCTGAACCAATTCACATCAGTTAACCCAGGTCACCATCTTTCATATATATATCTACTATATATAGAGCATTTATCAAAAGTAAATTGTTACATTTTGATTTACAAGTATCAAAACCACTCCATCCACAACTTTAACACCATCCACTTCAGATAAATATAATAATGATTATTACTCATCATTTATTAATTTAGAGATTGTCTTTAGCCCAGATAAAAATGTTAAATCTCAGTTACAGATTAATATATCTGATTTTTTAATTAAACACAACCACTTGAGTTAGTCACATTTCTCTTTCCCATGCATCATATATATGGTAATGTGGAGGTTATTTAATATATTTATTAAAAATAAAGACATGGGAAAGAAAAATGTGAACAACTACATGTGCATGTCTTTGAATTAAAAAATCAGATATATTAATTTTTAACTGAGGTTTAAAGTTTATATGTGGTTCAGAAACAATGTCTAGTTTAGTAAGTGATAAGCGATAATCATTAGTGTATTTATCTGAAGTAGATGATGTCAAAGGTGAGGATGGAGTGAGTTTGATACTTGTAAATTAAAATGTAACAATTTACTACTTATAAATACTCTACATATAATAGATACATATGAGAGAGATCAACTGATGAGTGCTGGTTCAGCACAAAATACATCTTGGGATCATTTGTCTTTATTGTATCTGTATATATATATATGATTTTAAAAAGAATTTTTGATAGTGTGAAGGTTATATAATATACTTATAAAATATTACAAATGGAAAAAAGAATGTGAATAACTCCATATGTGTGTGTTTAAAATCAAATATATCATTCTTTAATTTAGGTTTAAAGTTTACATCTGACTAAAGACAACCACCAGTTTAGTAAATGATTGATAATAATTATTACAGTATTTATTTGAAGTGGATGGTGTCAAAGTTGTGGATGGAATGAGTTTGACACTTATAAATCAAAATGTAACAATTTATTGGTTTAACAAACAAAACTGACAATGATAGAGAGATTGCTTCTCATCATAATAAAAGTGCAAAAAGTCTCTTTGCCAATTTTCTTATGTTGCTATTCTTATGGGACAATTATTATAACTAATAATTCAATTTTTGCATATTTATTTGATTTCTTGTTACAACCATCAAACAGGAAATATTTATTAACTTAATTTTTGTAGAACCATTGCCATTTTTTTGTAGCCTCATGCAACTGAAATAAAAAAATATTTTTAATTAAAACCAGAAAGTTCTGAGGATTTGCCAGTCGTCTGCTGCAAAAACTATTTACTGCATGGTCCTTGCTTGAAATGTCATGTGACTTCATATATAAAATGATACTCTGAGTACAAATTTTCTACTATTAATTGATCAAACTAATATAAATATATATATATATTACTTTTTCAGTTGGAAATAAACTTTTAACTCTTGAGTCAGCCATTTATTATTGAACTGAATTTCTCATAGTAATTGATTTAAGATCAAATTATGGAGTAGTGTTTGAAACATAAACTATTGAAAGTTGGAGCCAACTCTATATATAAACGTACACGCGCACGCACATATATACAGATCAAGCAAACACACTTATTTAGTCATGTACTCATTAATTACTTTTACTAGCACAATGTTTGTCTTAGATTAACAGCAGCAGTTAAGAAGATAAGATTTTAAATGATTATGGATATTAGACAAGAAACTGATAAAGAATTTGATGAGAAGAACAGGCATAAGATTGCTATTCACCTAAGAAGACTCTTCTGAGAATTCTAATAATTGTATAAAAATGCACATAATATATTAATAAGTGAAAGTAATTACTCAAATATAGAATAATTTACAATTCCATGGCTAATAATTTCCAAAACTATTCAATATAGTGTTTTAATATTCAGTTTCTACGTCTATTCTTTAATTTCTTAGAATCCAGATTATTTTTCTTTAGTGGATTCCAACTGGTCAGTCTGTTCTGGATTAAGGTGGTCCGCCCAGCTGTTTTAGTACAATTCACTTTGAACCACCTGGTTTTCTAAGTTGAATGATATAAAACAGATGCAAACATTTAACTGCTAATAAGAACACAAAATGATGAACAAATAGAAGTGTAATAACGATGCTGAAGTTGAGATAATCCCATTTTATCTTTTAGATAACTCAGGATGTAAAACTTCAATAATGACTGGGGACAAATTGGAATTACTTTGATAACCGACTGTTTAATATCAGTAAATAGTGAATAAAATTCTTCAATAATTTAAAATTGCGTTTTAATCTCAATTTTTTTCTTAATTTTTCAGAAAGCTTCAAAAAAAAAGTTATCTTGTTTTCTTTCTTTCTAACATATTTATATTAGGTGTGTATATTTATGTGTGTATGTACGTATTTGCGCGTAACCTTAGAGTCATGCAGTGGTTCCAAGATTTTGAAAGCTCGATAATTCTTTTATAAAAAATATGTTTGGGCGAATTACTAAAAAAAAAAACTACAATAATAATAAGATACTTTTACATTTGGAAAAAATATATAAATATAACATTTATTTTTAATTTAATATTTTCACAATTTCTTACTTAGAAATTAACCATATATGTATATATGAGTAAATAATAACAATTCTCTCTTACTGCCCCCCCCCTCCTTTGTCGTAACTATTTGATGAATGATGTTTTTTTGCACAAGATTCACAATATTGGGTTCTATAATCAGGTTCCACATTCAATCATTTTCATTTAATGTGCAACACTGCATCAAAGTACAACATCATAACACCATACTGAAAGATAATAAATAATATTATAGTATGATCACTAACCAAAAGTTAAATACTCATTCAAAAATTAGAGCATGTTTGTTAACATTAATAATATTATCAAATAGATTCTCAAACATTTGGAACCACAGTTTCAGAATAGCTTTTTATTAAATTTTGCTTTATCTATAATTCACTATCAAAATTTTACAATCTCAAAATTTCAGAATGATTTTAAAGTTATGCAAAAGCAAATTTGGTTTCAGAGTCTTTTTGTATAGAAATAGTGATTTTAAAAAATGTGATAAAGATGAACCCCAAACTATCACTCTGTTTAGTACTTACTGCACCAATTATCTTTAAATATAACAATGAGAAATGAGTGATGATTATTTAGCCTAGCACCAGATAATATTAACTGCTCTTAGTTGTTAGATATTACGGATGATATGATATAAAGGCCTTATATATTTGCTTTATTGGTACTATGCAAACTAATTTCATTTGTCAATATTTTTGTCTCCTCTACATTATATCATATTATTCACATAAATTTGAAAGTTGTGTTATCATAACAATATTGAGATTTTTTTGTAAAAAAATTTTGCAATTATTTACAAAGGTACTTGTAAAAATTCCAATCAGAAAGATTTGTGGCTTCACTTAAAATATCTTATTTCTATCACTGTATGCACAAACTGAAAAGTCATTTATATAGCTGTTTGGAAACTATAAAGTTGTGAAGTTCCATAAGCACAGTGATCACAAGGGATCTTAATCAGAATTAGACTAATTTAAATCTACAAAAATTAAATCTGGTTAACTTTATTATTCGATCTGAAAAATAAGGAAAATTGTTTCAGTTCTGTGTGTTAAGTTAGAGCCCAATAATGCAAATCCATTCAACTTAGACTTGATTTCAACAATGCTCATTTTACAAAACTCTAGACTCAATACTTACTCAATTTTCTACTGGTCAAGACTCCACAAATTCCCTTGTGTGATTATCATACCAATGTTTTATTGACATAACAATCAAGCTAAAGTAGTTTCAATGGTGGAATCTGTTTATACACTTCATAGTGAAAACTTTCAATAAAAAAAGGCTTTGAATGAATTTTTGCAACTAAAAACCATTTAACATTTTCTCCATTGATTAAAGAAATCTTTGGGGTGCTACTATGTATCAAAATTTTTTCAGTCATGAGATGACATGGGACTGCATTTGAATGAATTATATGTTAATGTCCATTAACAGTTGAGAAAGTTTTATAATACAAAAGTTAAATTACAGAATTCAAGATATTGCAAAATCGTGATTCTTAATCACATTTTATTTATAAAACAGATAAAATATTAAAGATAATTTTTTGTTTCAAAATTGTTTTCATTCATTTACAAAATGTTTTTATTTAATAAAATATAGATTCTACAGATATTACTTTTACCTCTTTTTTTATATTAATTGTAATAAGTTACTAAATGTTTAAACATTTAAACAGAGTTAGAGTAAAGAGATTTATATCAATGTAAACCCTTTCTGCTTAAATATTTAAACATTTATTAATTTATTAAAATACAGATTATTTTTATAATTATATCATGTTTTCAGGATTTAAATTTGTTATGGGACAGAAGCAAAATTTTTTGTTCTTCTAAACAACATAGAAAAATACAATTCTTTTGTTTGAAATAAATTTGCTGTTTTTAATATTTTTCATTAATTATGTTTATAACTAATGTTAATAAAAATTATGCAAATAAATAATTTAATTTTGCCACAGAATCTATTTAAACTGAAATACATAAATGAAAAGTTAAATTATATAAAATTAGCTTATGTTTAGTTCATTTATATTTCACAAAAATAATTAACAGAGTAAAATTTTACTTCAAGGGAAGAGAAATCGAATACTCTACTGAGAAAAAAAATATATTTCTGTCCTTATACAAAATAGGTTTTTGATAACATCATAACAAATATATATATATTTTATTTCTTTACCTTAGTTTTTTTATTTAAAAAAAAATTACACTTTTAATATATTTGCATTTTCGCTGAAAATTTGTTACCTGAAAGTTTCCTGATGTCAAATAGTCAATAATTTTACTAATGCTTTATAATTAGAATTTCAAAAGTATTTCATTGTTTTAATGAAAATTCTCTTAAAAATACAGATTTAATAGAAATAAGTGTTTCTTCTGATTATTGTTTCTGTGTTGTTGTTTTTTTATTCCCTTTTTTTTACATTTATAAATTTGATATTTAATTTTTAAGATTAATTTCATTTTTTGCTCTTATGTTTTTGACATGATGGAGAATAAGTTGTTTTGTTTTTTTTTCCATTTAAAAATAACAAATAAAGGAAAAATAATAAGAAAAAAAAAACAAAAAACAAATGAAGCTCATGAGTGAGTTCTAAAACCAAAGAATGCAAGGAATTAAAATAAAAAGTTTAGCTTTGAAAGTTTTCATTTATTTAACAAAAAGATTAAATAACTATAAAATAAACATGAAAGTAAGTTATTTTAGCAGGTGAGATCAATTACAAAAAAAAAAAAATCAACTAAAGTAGTATATAAAAATAGTTATAGTTAGATGTTTTAAAAAAATTAGTGGTACCCTAATTCCTTTCTTACCATAAACATATGCTTACTTTGCATATTGTTTAATCCATTATTGTATGCACCATAATTTTGTTGTTGTGGGGTTTGTCAAATGACAACAGATACTTTCTATGCTATGGGTTATAAAAGAACAACCACGTGAAAATCAGATCATTAAATTTTCCTAATAAATTCAAGTATTACAACAATGTATATTTTATGCATTAAACATCAATGCATAAAAAAGCATAATGAATTAAACCAATTATTTTATAAACAGATATGCCATACTTTATTAATGTATAGAAAAGAATGAATTTCATAATTTATATAACACAGATTAAAATTTACTTAAAATCTTCTTTAAATGAATGATTTCAAAACAATGAAGACTTTGAAAGTTAAATTGTTTACAATATAATGTTACTTTTACACAGATTAACTTTACATTCAATATATACTCCATTTTTCATCCAATAAAAAGGCAAAACTATCTATACAATATGACACCCAATTTAAGCCTGAATAAGTAATGGATATAAGAAGATTTATGTGTAAAGTCCTTATCTAGTGACTACTCATCCAATAACCCCAGACTAGTTTCTAGCTTGTGGTTTTCATCAGTAAGGACTTCGGATCTGAGAGTACTATACTTAGATCCTAGGATCTAATGCAATCTTCTAGCAGTCACCTTTTATCTTTTTAGTTAACTATAAAGCTTGGAGTCCAAAATGAAAACACAATAATGTTTTCAATACAAGCTCATTTGTTTGTACTGTCATGTAGATCTGAACTCAGTTCAGTATCCATACATTTTGATGTCTTTTGATGCTTTAATAAGCATCGTCATCATAATCCCATGAACAAGATTGGTATTAAATCACTAAACATCACATGATCATCATTTCCTATGCTTACACAAGACAAAACTCTGACTTGCACTGGGTGGCACTACTATATGGAGTTTTGACTGTTTTAACAGCTTGTGTAAACATATGAAATGATCACGTGAGATTTAGTGATTACAACAAAAGAGGGTGAATAAATATTTATAAATAATTTCCCTTCATTTCACACATTTTTTTAAATATATATATTAGCAGTTGAAAATATTATTTATGAAGGTAAAGAGGCAGATAGTTATAAATTTTATCCTGATTATTTTATTCAAATATGTTTCATTTAGCAAAAATAAGTTTAAAATAGACATCTAATTGGTGATATAAAGCGCAGTTTATGGATAACCTGATAAAAAGATAATAAAAAAGAGACATTTTTTTGCTTTTGTTTTCTAAAAATAAAACATTTTAATTGAATAAATCGGATTTCCTCGTATCATTATTCTCTTGTGTTACTCAAGTGTAGCTCGATCCAAATATCTGAATAAAGGAAGTATAAAATGTTAAAAAAAAAAAAATCAAGTATATAGTATTCTACTTTTTATAAGTTTGTGTAAAAAAGGGAAAGTTACAAAAATTTTCTGGATTTTTAAACTCTGTAACAACTTTTTTTTTCCATTTTGCCTTAGGCTATATTCTTTTCCGATATTTCCTTTTTACACATGTCAAAATTGTAACATTCAAAATTGTTAAAATTATATTTGTCAATTTCAGTTATATATATAAAACCCTCTGAAATAACAATCTCGTATCAACAACAACAAAAGTAAAATTCAATTAAAAACTTTTTATAGCTTATTAAAACTATTATCTTTAGGTTTTACTTTTAATTAAAGTAATAATTATATAAGGAATAAATGATTTTAGTAATAATAATCTAAATAATATTTATACATCTTAAATAAAGGTTTGCTAACGTAATTTTGTAAAAACAAAAAACGAAATCAAATTTATTAATTTGCCATTGTGCATTAAAAATATTATATGCATGTAATATATGCATGTAAGTAATAATTTATTTTATTTGGTGTGCTTGAACGCATATACATTTGCATGTGCTAAATGTATATAGCTTATATAGTCATATGGGTCTGAACTCAGTTCAGCACCCATACATTTTGGTGTCTTTGGCTCTTTTACAACCATAGCCACCACTATCCTATTAGGCAGGATTGGTGTTAAACCATTAAGCATCACATGATCACATTTCCTATACTAGCACATTAATTGTTGATAAACAGAGCAAAACTCTCCATACAGTATTGCCACCTGTGCTAAACAGAGTAATCAATGGATGCCAGAAGGCTTGTGCATAAAATCCCTATTTAATGCCTACTCATCCAATATCCCCAGACTAGTTTCTGGTTTGTGGCCTTCGTCAGTGAGGAGCTTTATTTATTATTAATATAATCTTGAGCAGTTTACTGCAGTAAAAGAGTGGTCATTCTGGAGCTTTTATTATTAAAATTCCTAGAAAATGGTCAATTCGGTCACTTCCTGTACCCAAACTTTATATGAACTCCAAAGCAACACACTCCAAGATTATTTATTTATTGTTAACAATGTTATTTATCAGCATGGAGGCTTTCAGTCAAAAGAATAAAAATGTGTAGTCATATTTTTTTAAAATGGATTTCTACAGCCATCTACTGAGATATTTACAAAAAAAATTTCCATTTATAAATTCATGTTCTCTTAATATATTGGTGCTTTAATTAAACAAGTCAAAAGTGGCCAGTAAAACTGAATAATGGAAGAATAACAAGAGTTTCAGCACTGACTCCTTTTCTTTGATTGATTTCCTCTTTTTTTATGGGTGATCATGGCTATTTGCAAGATTATTTCAAGAACAATTTTGAAGTAAATAAAAACATGATTTTTTGTTAAGATATTAGGATTTATAATTGTTTTTAAACAATATTTCTCTAATAATTATTAAAAATCAAAATTATCAAATATTGCACTGTTATTTTATATCTATATATTTTATTTTTAAAAATAGAAGAAAATAACTTTTAGCATAGAATTAATAAAGAAAATCATAGCATTCTGATCAGCCAACATTCTGAAAATAAAAATCAATACATCATCATCATTACTGTCTTAAAATGATTTGAGACATTTTAATCAACCCATTTACTCAAGCCACAGACCTGCATCTGAAAAATCTAGATATTAAATTTGCATTTCCCCATGCAAGATAGAAGTGAATAATCTCTAATCTAAAGAATGACTAATAAAAATTATTAATATTTAATTATATTATTTTCTTTTAAAGTGCTTTCTCCAAAATTTTATTTTATTTATAGATTGCTTCAGATTATTTTAATTTATAGAAGTAACAAGTTTTTCTATAATTGAGTAAAAGTGTATTTATTATATTTATTAATTTTATGATAATAATAACTGAAAAATAATTTTAAAAAAAAATAATAATCTATATGTTTGTATTTTCTATAGGCATATACAGTAAAATGTATATATTGCAAAATAATGTAGACATTAGATTAAATTAATAATTAAAAATAATAAGTGAAATATTTTATATTATTAAATGCACCTTTATGTAATATGCATATCATGTTCTGTCTGAATCTACTTGTATATATAAGTTAAAATTAAAAACTGAAATATTTTTTATACTATCAAATGCATGTGGATATGCATATACCTATATCTACATTTTAAACCAGATGAGCCAAAAGATTTAAAACAAGTAATAATTAAATAATTAAACTATTTTTGTATTATTTAAAATGTGTATATATGCATATAAATGTAATCCATTTCTGACCACTTATCATTTATATATATATATATATGTAAATAATAATTTAAACAATATTACTATATTATTCTGTTTTCAACCTATTGGGATAATTTATATCAATATATTTGTATTTAAATAAAAATCAGGTACATGATAGCTGTTCATTTATTATTATTGCTATTATTATTACTAATCATTATTTTGGATTATTACAGTGAATTTATTTAAATATACTAGATTAAGTATTTTGTCCATTTTACTCTTGTACACATATATTCAGTATTCTTTTACTATCCAAGTAGTTAGCTCCAGTCAATAATGGAATTTGATGTGTTTTTGTATAGATTCTATATAATTCTTTATAAATTACTTAAATAGTACCTAAGGGATAAGAGTTAAAATATAAACTGATCTGCAGAAATGATGAATCATCTTAAATTCAAGACCCTTTTACATGATATATGAATGATTATTTTATTTATGCCCAGTAGACTCATGAGATCAAATTGTCCTGAGATGAGTTGATCAATTTAATGATCTCAGCACTTATTTTCGAATGCATCCAGCAAGCATTATGTGATTTGTTTGACGATGATTGTTATCAGATTTTGTTATATAGTATTTGAATCCAGTACAGATGATTGTTTCCCACTATTTGACTTTATTTCATCTTATTGCATTCAGACACAAACAGTCATCTAACATGAGGCATGCTATAGATGAAAATCTGTTTATTATTATTTATACTATTGTCTGTTTTCACTCCATTACAATATATATATATATAATGCTCAAATCATTCTCCTAAATGTTAAATATAGGGGATTTGAACTCAGATTTTCAATCTCTCTTCAACTATTTACACTATCTCATACCACTAATACACATGACCACACACATGTAGAATAGATAAATAATCATCTATAGACCTATTTGGGGCTAAATCAGCAATCATCAGTTGGTCCAGATTATCATCTCCCACACATATATATATATAATCAGTGCTCAGTTTATATTAAGATAACAAATCTTGTGTGGTCATGTGTATCAGTGGTATGAGAAAGTGTGGATAGTTGAAGGCTTGAAAGTCTGAATTCAAATTCCCTATATTTACAATTAGGCTCCAGGTATTGAAGAGTGCCTGTATTTCAAATATTTACACATTAAGCCTGCATCCTACCCATCCCTCTTCTATGTATTTAATGGATGAGATGCTATACATGAGGGGTCTGAGTGACTTGAAGTTAACATGGACATGGCAATAATATTGGCATCAGCATGGAATTTGGGCTTTCCATCATCAGATTTTCAATGGTATAGATGGCTGAAAAGTTGTAGTAGATTGAATCTTGTCCATTAAAGTATAAAGATTTGCCATCTTAATATAAACTGAGCACTGATTATATATATATATGTGGGAAATGATAATCTGGACCAACTGATGAGTGCTGGTTTAGCACAAAATATGTATATTGGTGATTATTTATCTTTTCTACATGTGTGTGGTCATGTGTATCAGTGATATGAAATAGTGTGGATAGTTGAAAGGAGCTTGAAAATGAGTTCAAATCCCCTATATCTACAATTAGGCTCCAAGTATGTGAAGAGTGCCTGTATTTCAAATATCTCCTAAATGTTATGTTTTTTTCAGCAACGCCCTCTGTCTATAAAGTCTGAACTTCAGATATGTTAGCACTATGCACTGGGATATTTTCTTATATCTATAATATTAGAAATATACAGCATGAAATCTTATATAAAGAAAAATTCTCTCCTATTGCCACACAAATAATATTAAAGTCTCACAAAAACTCATATTTCTAATTGCAATCAAACAAAATCAGCCTCAAAAAACTCATAAATGAAAAAAAAATTTTGACAACATTAATTATAAGATTGAAATTTTACTCATAATAGATGAAAGTAAAACCTTATTACAATTGGCTCAACTTAATATTGCAAATCAGAATAACTAAACATTCAGTTTAATATAACCTTGTGAATACTTGAGTATAGAAGTATGTGGTGTGAAATTTTGTGTAAATATGCTGAAGGTGAAGAGCTGTTGAATCATCACACAAACAATGCCCGTGAATGTCTAACTTGACAGACATACATATTTCTGTGAGATTTTAACATTGTTTGTGCTATAACTGGAAAAATATTTACCTTCAATAGATTTACATGTGTGTGTGCATGCAATTGTTTTTGAAGATGAATAAATAAAATGTTCAGGTTTTCACAAATAAATAGTTGGTTGTTATTATAATACCAATACACCTGGTAAGCAGTTGGTATCATTAAAGATATTTGTTAATATAAGCTACATTAAAAAAAGGGGGCTAATGGCTTTATAGCTTGGAATTTGGATCTAGATGTTCTACTGATGTGGCAAACCTTGCTGAGGATAAAAAGACCTTCATTTTTTTGAGAGTTCATAAGAAGTTTTAGCACCAGAATCAATTCTGGTGAAAATCCCACTTCCAAGTCAGATACTTTACCACTGCACTAAATCATGCAGGGCATAAGAAACACTGATTTGCACCAACCAGTATTACAATATCCATTTATCTAGATGAAGTTAAGTGAGAACTGAGCAAAACATCAATGTTATAATAATGAGCAATTCCATAATAGAAAAAACTGAAAACTAAGTTTAAATATGCAAAAGTTATAGATTTAAATACTATATATATAAAGCATCCATCTAAGAGACACATCATTCACCAATTTAGTTTTTAATCAGTTGAGTTGTTTTACTTTCTTTGTTTATCTTAGGTAAAAATATATTCACATATTAAACTACTTGTAAAATTATTAAAAATCTATAGGGATTTAAATATTTATATAAGGTAGTTGAATGATTTATTGTTCAGAAGTTCATAAAAAGTTCAAAGTATCAGAAGTGGGAGGCTGCAATCCACTAAACTTTGCATTTTAAAACATAACATTCTAGTCAAGCACTGGTGCGGGAGGTCAGCAACAGCTGCTTTACAAGCAGTTGTCCCGGGTTAGCGGGTTCGCTTCTCGTCTGATGCTATGACACATGAGGAGAAAAAAACAAAAAACATAACATTGTACCAGTGTATTAACACAAAAGATTTTACAGAGATGAAACTATTTATAGTTATCCTGCTTCTAAAAATCTATATTTCAGTATAGGTAAGAAATCAGTTAAGACGAAAGAAATTGTTAATAAAGTCCTTTTCTTCAAAAATTAAATACACTGATATTTCAATTGGTTTCATCAGTAGAAAAAATAATTGATTTTTTTTTCTATATATATAAAACCTGTATAATAAACATTTAAAAAACAAACAACCCCTCCCCCTATGTAATCAATACTAAATATATTTTTAGATTCCTCGGTTATTTCTCTAATAAATACCTACATATAAGCACATAATCAAAATTAGAAAAAAAAATCGTTTATATAAATAATTCTTTGATAAAAATGAAGTTTAAAAACATTCATAAAAAGACAGTTTAAATTATGAATTAAATTATATTTTTTTAAAAATGAAGATTGATGAATCTCATAAAATTAATGTAAATATTGTAATTCATTCAATGTTTATATATATTTTAATAACGCATTTTTAGTGGTAATAAAAAAGAATAAAATGCTTAAATTAGCTAAATTTAAACAATTAATTTATTGTTTAGAATATGTAATAATCTATTTTATTTGAAATTCAAATGAAAGAAATGTATTTGCATTAAAACATTCGTCTGCTTTACAACCAACTGCAAAAGCTGGTTCATGTTATACTTATGACTTCTTAACACAAATAAATTTTAATTTGCACTGACTAAATTATAACAATTGAAATTTTTTATTATTATCCTTTAATTCTCATTTAATTGCTACATAGAGAAAGATGAAAATAAAAAAAAAAATTTAAACTAATCTAGACATTGAAAAAAAAAATCACAATTTTAAAAATTATCAACCTTAAAAAAACAACTGCTTAAATAAATTTTAATCCTAATCAAACTATGTACAATTAAGTTTTTTGTTGTTGACATTTTGCGTATTTCTATTTACAAAATTTGGAATATAAATACTAGTTAGATGTTTATTATTGAATCTGGAACATTTTCTAAAAAAATAAATGGAGTCTATTACATGATAATCTTTCATCCAGAATGTCATTAGCTACTTCATTTTGTTGCCAATGGCACTGTTTAGAACTAATGTTATCTTAATAAAAGACACTAATTGAGTCAGTTAATAGTTTATTTTTTAAAGTAATAAATGTATACTTTAGTTTTATTTTTGTCCATAAATATGAGGTCAAATCAGGGAAAAAGCAAAATTCTGAATCAAGCAATCTTCACACAATGGAAAGATGATCAAGATGAAAGGATGCTTTAATGTAATTTGAAAGTTTATTTTAAAGTTTATAATATATTTTTGTTTATTACAATAATATTTTTATTAAGAAATATATATTATACTTTACCCATTATTATTAGTATTTTTAAGAATTAAAAAAAAAAAATGACAAAAAATCTAATGTCAATTGGAAACTCGGATCTAATCAATATAAATTAAAATTTTAAAACATTTCATTTTTATTATTATCTATAAAATCTTTTAAAATATTAAATATTATAAAATTACTTTAAACTGTATTCAAACTAAAGGTTTTATATATAAAACAATTAAAATTAACATTTTAAGCCTTGTCTTAATTAAATTTAATATTGAAGCATGGAAAATTTTTATACATAAAGTATGAAATAAGTAGATTCCCAATGCATTTCTAACAAGTGTTAAATTGATAATATTTTAAAATATTGTGGAAAAAGCCCTCCTCTTCTCTCTATACATGTATTTTAAATATCAACTTATTTTATTAGGAGAGGTAAAAATATGAGCATTAATTTCCAAATAGTATATTTATGTGTTGTAATTCCAGTATAATTGTCAAAGCTTGAATGCATTCAGAATCAAGCAATTATTAATGTTACATTTAACCCTGTGAAAAAGTAAACATTATATTACAAGGATTATATATGTAATAATTAAATATTTCACTGTATATATCTATATAGTCAATCAAATTAATTCTTCTTTCTTCTTCAAATAATCATTCATTGTCAAAATTCAGACTAGCCCTCTTTCACTATATCTGTATTTCAGATATGAACTAATTTTCATCAAGAAAACTAGATATTTGAACATATGAGTTAGGCTCAAAAAGATAGTCCAACTTTTGCATTTACTTATCATGATTTGCAATTTGTTTGGTTTTAAAACTTGAATATATTCAAAATTAATCATATATCTATATGGTGTTTAAGTTATAAATGTGACATTAAACACATCTCATCAGTAAAGATAATTTGATATCTATTTTATAAATCATGTGAAATAATGAATATCACAGCCTAATATATATATATAATTAAGTATTTCATCAAACATATAATGAACTTACAGTACATTCAGCATTTTAGTGCAGAAATTATGCATTCAAACCCTTACCCTACATGACAAAGATAGGTTCTCATCTGAAATGCATGAATAATGATTTAAAATATTATATATTTGATGCTTATAAGAAGTATATGTAAATCCATTAATTTGATTAGTTAGATACATACACATGTGATTAATTTTAAATGTATTTAAGTTTCAAAAACAAACAAATCACAGTTATAATACACACATATAAAATCAGATCATCACTCTAATGAGAAAATCAGCTGTCAAATCTCTAAACTGTGTGAAATTCATGTGTAGTGAGAAAGGATTAATTTGAATTTTTACCATAGATGGTTGTTTATAGTATAGATAAACTAATGTTTTAATTACTGCCTCATTAAAATTTTGTGCTGACATAAATATCATCATAATTTGTACTTTAAAAGTGTATCTATTAAAACAATAAATTTATAGGAGTAAACAAAAAGTACTTCAATATATACGAATAGATAGTAAAATTAATATTTAAAATTTCAGCAAAATTTAGGTTTATACTGAGAGGAGAAAATTTTTTAAATGTGCAAATCCGTATTAGTTTGTTAACTTGATTACTTGAGTAGAAGTTCCCAATGAAATATTTAATTACTATAATATGCATACCATTCAATATAAAATACTATAATATTAAGTATTCTTACTACTAAATAAATTAAAAAGAAATATAATTAATAAAATAGAGAGGCAAATTAGAAACATAAGTTTAAAATCTTGTTTTCCAAAGAACACATTGGAAGATGTTTATAAACATCAGACTTAAATAGCATATATATAATATGTCTACCATTTTTAAACCTACCTTCTATAGAATAAGATATATATATAATACCAGAAAGAAGACTCATGGTACAATAGTAACACACAAATCTCCATATCTATAATCAGATTCAAATCCACCTAGAAAATTTTTTTCAGATTCCAATCAGCTTTTGTTAAAGCAACTAAATTATATCCATCCAATATTGCTTAATAAAAGATATTTAGTTACTCTTGTCTAAAAAGAAAAAAGACTCAAACTCAACATTTAGCAATAGATCATTTTGGTAATGTCCTATTTTCTGTTCCTCTATGGAAATGGTAATTGAGGATGTATTTGCTCTGCAATAGATTATTTAATTTCAGCTACATAAATCACACACATCCGTGCGTTAAAAAGCAGCTCTAATTCATCCACTGTATATTACAAACTTTTTAACAGATAAGTGTGATTCTCTTTAATAGAAATTTCATTACGTATTTACAAAAAAAACTGTGGCCAGTGGGTTGAAATGCTTAGGCATACACATACATTAATATTTACCACAAAAAAAAAAAAAAATCCAGAGTTACTTAGAAATAAATAATCCAATATCATTTTATTTATTTGTTGTTTTCTCTTCAGAGTTTATCTTTTCTGGAATGTAATAATCAGTTTTTATTTTTTAACTTTTTGACGTCAAATGATTGCAGTGTTTTTTGGCAAGAAAAAGCTTTTAACCTACAAAGAACTTTTACTGATATGAAAGAAAAGCAAAACTGATAATTTTAATATTAAGTGATATTATTAATAAATATTTTATATTTAGTTTATATATTGATAATAAATTTGCAATTTTTTTTAAAAAAACAAACAAATAAGACATAAAACTGTCCACCTTTAAATCTCTTGATTAACAAAAAGACAGGTTTGAATAAAGTGACAGCATAGTTGCACATGCAGATATTTGGAATATTGATCAATCAGCAAAACAACAGATTATTTTAACTTTTAAATATCATAATAAACAATTACAACAAAGTTGTTACACTTGATAACCATAGAAGGTTCTTCCATGCTACAATTTGATATACTTCCAGAAAGTTATCTGATGAGAAATAATGAAATTTGAGCATATATGCTCAGGAGTTTGTAAGAAGTTCAAGCAGCTGATATGAAAGAGCTGGGTCTTGATCCAAGAATCTTATGCTAGAGTCTGTTACTCTACCATTGTACCAAACCACACAAAACAAAAATAATTAAATAATTTACTGCTTGGGAATTTATAAAAAGATTAAGCTTTGTAAGTTACAGGGCTGGGCTACAATTCATTAACTTTGAGCTTTTCATTCTACTAATCCACAAATCATAAATGGCATATTAATCATATTACCCTAATGCATCAAACTCCCTTTAGAAAAGGAATTTGAACTTTTGAATAATAATTTAATAACAATAATTTTAAAAAGTTCACAACAACTATTAATGCTTAAAAGATCTACCATACCAATCTTCTGAGATTAAAATCCAGGTGAAACCCAAATTTGTTCATATTCTGAATAGCTTTAGAAATTTTCTTTCAGATACTAGTTCACAGTCAACCCAGATGGTCATCTAATTATTTGGAAGATAAATGAATATTTAGCTCATCATCATCATCATCCATTATCAATCCACTGTAGGATAAAGGTCTCTCCAAATTCAATCCATCTTCTCCGATCTTTAGCTTCTCACCCCTGCACTCTTTCTCACGTGGTCTCTTTCTGGGTTTTTTACAATCTCTTGGAATCCCGTTTAAGATTTCAACTGTTCATCTATCACCACATTTTCTAACAATATGTCCAGCCCAACTCCACTTCAGTCTTTTAATTTTTTTAATGAAATCAGTAACACCTGTTTGTTCTCTTACCCATATATTGTATTTTCAATCTCTTCCTGTTACTCCCAACATGCATCTCTCCATACTTCTTTAAGTGGTCTGAAATCTCTGTATTGCTCTTCTATTAAGTGTCCAAGTCTCAGATCCATAAGTAAACACTGATAAAACACATTTATTAAAAACCTTCCTTTCCAAACATATAGGCATATTTTCTTTTAGTATCAAGTTATTTCTACCAAAAGCATTCCAACCAAGTTTAATGCTATGATTAATTTCATCCATTATGTTTCCATCTGTATTAATAATCTGACCAAGATATTTTTAGCTGTTAACTTCTAACTCATCATAATCAATCTTTATTTTCATATTTTGAGAAAAATCATTAAACATTACTTTAATCTTTTTAACATTTATCTTTAATTCTATTTTCCTACTTTCATCTGTTAACTCCTGTAACATTTCCTGCAGCTCTAAAGCATTATTTGCAAAAACAACTACATCACCTGCAAAATCTAAATGACTGTTATCTCCATTAACTTTCACTCCTTTAGCTTCCCATTTTAATCCACAAAATACTTCTTGCAACACTGCTGTAAAAAGTTTTGGAGATATGGAGTCACCCTGCCTTACATTCTTCTCAATGTTAACTTACCTAGTATCATTATAAAATCTAATTGTTGTTGTTGCATTTTTATAAATATTCTTTAAAATATGACAATATCCTGGATCTACACCTTGATGTTCCAATGCTTTAATCAATGAAGAAATGTTTATTGAATCAAATGCCTTTGCATAATCTATAAATCCAAAGCATAATGGCAACTCATATTTATTTGTCCTTTTTATAACTTCTCTCGATACCTGGATAGGATCTACTGTACTAAAACCACTTTTAAATCCAGCTTGTTCTCTTGGTTGGTGAAAATCCAATGTTCTCTAGACAAGTTGTAATTATCTTGGTAAAAAATTTGTATAAAACTGACAAAAGGCTGATAGGTCTGTAATTTTTAATATCTTCTTTATTACCTTTTTAAAATATTAATATTAATACTGCATTCTTCCAATCATCTGGTATATCTTTATCACTTAGACATTTAGTATATAATATAACTTTGCTAAAAAAAATTCTATTTCTTCACCTGCTTCTTTTAATATATCAATTATAATTCCACCATTTCCTGGAACCTTTCCTTTCTTCATAAATTTAATTGCATGTCTCACTTCTTCATTTAAAATGCTGGGCAATTTGGAAGATTTAGCTACTTACTCTTCATAAAATAGTAAAATAAAAAAAATCATAAAACTTCATCACCCAGTAATTAACTAATTTGGTGAGTTAAACTTTTCCCTTCACTATTTTTCTGTAGAGAGATGGCGAAGTCCTTCGTTTATAATAAACTTATTGAAAGTATAACTATTTTACATTTGAAAATGAATTTTCAAAACTGGTCATATTTTTAGTTGGAATAAAATAAAACTTAGTACAAATCTTAAATTTCTTTAATTTTAATAATTATACATGTATATTATTATTACATGTTGTATATAAAGAATCTCTTTCAGCTGTTTCCTCCTCTGTATTTGATTATAATGTATTTTATTACCAAGAAATATTTCCTTTCTGAGTTATAACTTTTGATTCTACTAGTAAAGAGCCACTAATTTATTGGCTTTCATTTTTCAAAAGTGTATAATAATTAATAATATTAAAGCACTAAACACCACATAATTATCATTACTTCAGCTTACATAAGCTAAGCTGTTTACACAGAGGCAAAACTCTCCACACAGTAGCACCACTCAGTTCAAGCCAAAGTAACCAATGGATACAGGAATGTTTGTGCATAAAATCCCTACCTAATACCTACTTATCCAATATCCCCAGACTAGAGTAAGCACTAGATATGGATTTTATGCACAAACCCTTCCTGAATCCATCGATTACTTTGGCTTGCACTGAGTGGCACTACTGTATGAAGAGTTTTGCCTCTGTGTAATTAATAATATTCAATTGAAAATCATAAACATCTAAAACATTTCAAATTTTGAAAACGAAAAAAAAAAAAAGCTTCATTATTAAAACTAATGCTTTTTAAAATATATCATTTGTAAAAGATTCAGCTATAAATCAATTCTTTAAAATAAACTGGAGCTGTTCTCTACTGTAATGCCATTTATTGTAATCTTGAATAATTAATGATTACCAGATGGTAATCTATTTTCATATTTCATATTGAGATACATTAGAGAATTATATGATAATATATTGGTAGTAAATTCTTTTCTAACACTGTTAGGTAAAAATGACAGTTGATTTTACAAAATTCACTTTAAAAAAATTATAAACTGCAAATTGCCTTTAATTGCCATTGACATTAACACCCCTAGTTAATTCATAACTAATTATAACACATCATTATAACACTTCACCTTGGGTCATATACCCAAATAGGTGTTTTCTAAATTGGCTAAATAAAAATTGGTAAAAAAAAAAATAATTAAGGATCATTCTAGGACAAAATTTTTTCTTCCCTCCATTTATCAACAAAAATTATTACCTTAAGAAGCATTTTGAAGCTAGTAAAAATTTTATGAAAAGAATTAAGTAATAATTACAATCTGAAAGTGGTGACAAATTCACTTAAAAAGTCCTTGGGTTACTTCATTTCCCCTAAACATTTTAATGTGACTTAGCTTTTAGTAACAACTACTCTACACAAACAAAAAAAAATCAAGAAAATGTTACTGAAAATTATGGCCACAAAAAAACTTGCTAAACCTAAATCTAAATAAGCTGACAACTATTTGATTTCATGAGTAACTTGAACATGGTAAATTATAAGACAAATGCATTTAATTTTTTTAATATATAAATACCATAATTTCTTAACACTGTGTGTGTGTGCACATTTGAAAGGTAACCATGCTTGCTTGCATATATTTCTTCATTGTTCTAAATATGAATTTACAATGTACTACAATAATTCATGTCTCAGCATAAACGATTCACCATTCATGAAGATTATCTACTTTTCTATATAGTTAATATTTTAATACTTAAGCTACTGGACTTAACTGTCATAGAATCTGTATTCCCCTTCAGTCAAACATAGTTATTTAAGTTGAATATCTGGGTTTGAAGACATATAGGTGTCTGAAAATTTCCGATTTTCTACTTAATAGTTAACTTTTAGATAAATGCTGGCTTTGAGTTGGTATATTTAGATCTAGTGTCTGAAATTACCCTAGTGACTGAGGATTGCCAAAGCATGAAACCAGTCTGAGGATTGGAGATAGTTTCTAGATAGAGATTTTTAAATGTTTTCTCTTGCGGCATTTATCAATTAAGCTTGCTAGAGCTATTAGGACTGATCATTATAGCTAGACAACTATTTATAAATCAATAGATGATTAGCTAGCTAAATAGTCTACGAGTTGTTATCTTAAAAAATCAACCTTATTTGAGAAAATTAATTTGGATTTGAAGTAAATGTTACAGCAGAATTAATATTCTTATATATGCATATTTCTATATATAACTATTCTTTCAATTACATCCCTTAAAATATATTCTTTCTATTTCTATCACTTTCTTTAATTTGTTCTTTTTTATTGTTAAATGATCAACTGATTTTATTGTTTGGAAGTTCATAAGAAGCAGGAGTGACAAACGGCTGTGATCCAAGGACTTTGAGTTCAATAGATTCCCATTTTACTATTGTATTAAACCCTATAGGAAGTTGCATAGGCATTAATATGATTTAACGAAGTTAATTACTATTTTTTTACTATAGAAGTTTCTTATTATAGATGTTTCGATTTGAATATCCATTTTCGATGCCCTTATTCTTCCTTCTGAATAAATGAATGCTCATTCATAGCTACCTGGAAAAAATATATATAAAAGTTTGAAGGAAACCTACAAAAAAAAAAAAATCAGCTTTTAAACAGCCCAGATTCAAGCCCACATGTGATGGAAATAGTATGATTGTAGAAGGATTTAATTTTAAAATTTATGAAATCGCCTAGCTAGTAGATCAGATTCCACTAAATTTTTAACATAATTATTATTTGACTAAAAAAATAATAATTCTTAAGTGAAAAAGAAAATGTTTAAAATTAAAGGCGTAATATTTCTTAATTATTTTCACTCGCAATAATGAGTTCATAAGCCACTGCCTTGGTTAAGTGTGAAAAAAGAATAATTACAGAAATTAATTACGAGTTTCAAAATTTAAATAATAATAATTAACTTCGTGTTCTTGTCTTCAATCCTTCTCCCCAAGGCACTGAGTTTGTTCAGAATTTAAGATAAAAGATTAAAATAATTGATATAATTTGTCGCGAGGTGGCGATACATTATGGATAAGTAATAGTATAAACTTGTTTTAAAATATTAAACGAAATACTTCCTAAACGGATGTTAGGCAAGGAATACAGTATTTCAAATATAAAGAATAAACAAGCAAATACGAAGAGAAAAAACATTAAAATCGGAGAGGATGAATAAAACAGAGAACTTTTTTGATTATGGATTGGGGGGGGGGGGTGTCAAATTTTGAAAACTAGGGACAGACTAAAAGCAGTTGAAACTGTACGTACTATACTTTAAGATCAACAAATTGTAATATTAATAAGAGATTATTGTATTGCTTATATTCCCAATAAAATTAAAAAAATTACTAGACGAATATTTACAACTAAGCAAATAAGATTTTTTGATGCAGCCATTATATAGTATTGTATGCAGTTCAGTCAAGAAACGGGGAGAAAGTTGGGAAAAATTCGACACCTGTGATATCTAGAAATCCATTATTTCTAAGAGTCAAGTTAGGTTATAATGTATTATTTTACTATAATATTGCTCTTCAGAAAAATATATATATATATTCTTAGAGGAATGACAAAATACATAATTTTAAATACTTAGTAATGTGTAATCTAATATCTGTTTTTAATATAAGGATCATAATAATCACCAAAATACTTTCTCTACTTCCTTCTATACATTAGGGTCTAAGATTGTACAGGTAAGCTTTAATTGTTTTGTGTTCTCCTGTCTTTCCCAGGTCCTGCATTGGCTCTGGATGCCTTTATTTGAGTTTTTTTTTTTTCCATATGTCATAGCATCGGCCGGGACGCGAACCCACAACCGTCTGCAACCAACTACTTGCTTGCATGGCGGCTGCGATACCTCTCAGCTAACAACGTGAGGTGAATGTCTTTCATAAAGATAAATATTGAAAGTCAGCTTTATAATGAGGCCCAAGTTGTTTATCCAAACCTATTCAATGTCATAAAAATCCTAGAATGTGTAACAATAGTGTATGAGTGTGAAAACTAAACTATAGATAAATGGAAATATTTCTTGACCAATTAAAAATATTTATATATGGAAATCAGTGATCACAATGATTTGAACAGTAATATCATAGTACTCTTTGGTCCAATCATTATTTTATATGGAAACATAATAACTGCATAATGTTTCAGCATTCTGAGAGGCCACACACACCACAGGATAAAAATATTGTTTTAATAGTTTAAAAAGGTCAATATAAAGTTAATATCATACAACTTATATAAAGATATATAATAATTTATATAATTCATTTTACTTCTATGTTTAAATAATGTTTGATTAATAATTAATCATTATATTGTCAATATGAAGAGAAGTAACTAAAATATTGACTCTATTATTTTTTTAAAGAAAAAGAAAAAATATTTTTCTTAAATTAAATAACATTTGCATCTGATTCAATATTTTTTTATTATTTTGTGCTATAACATAAATTTCTCACTCTAATTTTAATATATGTTCAAATTAAAACCTTTTCAGTTATTTATATATTGTTTAACTCCTTTCCTGTGCTTCATAAGACACTTTGTGATGATACCACTCTTTCCATACTGTTATATCTAGAAATCTTTTGATATGCACTGATTTGATTATAACTGAAGTTCCAGTATATATGTGGGTGAAATTACTATACTTCAGTTTATTTTTGGTCAATAAATGGAATATATAATCAAGCAAAACAACATAATTTTGTATAATACCAAATATAAAATTATGATGCAAAAAAAAAAACAACTTAAATTAGCTGTGATGCATGCCATTGATATCTAATATATTTAAAAAAAACTAAAAAGTTAAGTTTTTTTTTTATTCAAAATATTTAAACGTTGAATAAATACTTAATGTTTACATAATTATTTCTACTTGTATTTAAGATAAAAAGCATACAATTTTAATGTTATCTTTATTTCATATTGAAACAGTAAGATTCGTATTCGAATCTTAAGTTTCACCTTTTTCTGTCGTCTCTCACTGACCGGTCTATCCCGCCCAAATTTAAACTTTTTGGTATCGAATTGTGTGTGTAGCAATATTAAAATGTATAAATATATGTAGAATTCAGCATGGACACGCACACATTTCGATCTCAAATTAAACGCAACAAATAGGGATAAAATAATATAATTTAGATTTCTTTTAGTTATATAATTTTGAATAATTTTAATCATTTATTTTGGATTATAAAGTTCGTATTTATTGCTTTGTTTAAATTTCGTTTAATAATAATTCTAAAAAAATCTGATGTAATATTTAATTAAAAGTTAAAATAATCTTATGTTCCCTTTTTGTCTTTGAAATTCAAAAGCATCGGTCAGTGATAGATAATAGATTAATTAAAGAAAAATTCCCCAAAATGTAATTAGTAAATGTAAAATGTAAACAATATAACGGCAGCTTTCTTTAATTAAAAACCAACAAAAGGCATTGATTATCCTCAGGGAAGATTAAGTAGAACCTAAAAATACCTTAACAAAAATGTGAAAGATCAAGATAAAAAAAGAGGCCATCTGAGACTTGCTGGAGACATTCACTTAAACTTTAGCTTTGCTCTCGATCACTGAGAGTCTCCAAAAATAATAAAAATAATTTGTTCCTGCCAAGGTATGACCGAGTAAAGCACCTAGATTATTCTCCATCGGGAGATGGCCTATCGGATGCCGAACTTTCCATTGCCCATCATAAATTAACCATGAAGATCTGCTGCCTGAAATAAATGAGAAAGCTGCTGCTGCTGTGAAATTAAATGAAATATCTAAATATAAGAAAGAATTGCCACTCATGAACCTTTTGCTGCTAAACTAATGGAATCAGAAAACTTCTTATAAAACAGGTATCTGTCTGTGTTCAAACTCTAGAGTACTCTAATAATATGCTATAGCTCTTCTTCATACTACTTATCTAAATTATAAAATGTAAAAACTACCATATGTATAACTAAAACTGAATAATTAACTTAATGTGTAAATGTCTCTACTAATCTAGCTTACCTCATTCTATCTTGGGTGCGTATTTTTAAAATCTACATTTTATCTATATTTATTATTTAATTATTGCATGCTCACAATTGTCTCTATTTTCAAAGTTTAAATCTATGATCGTTTGAAACAGTGAATGCGTGTCACATTTTCATTAATATGTACTTCGTCGGGCCGAGGCAGAGACCAGCCCGACATTCTTATAAACCATAACTAACTTAACTTTCATCTAAATCGACACGCATTCAGTGCATCACTTATTGTAATGCAGGGTCTACTACTTCACAAATGGCTGACGTATTAGTTATAATAATTCCCAATTTATATAGGTTTTGTATTTATTAAATCATCATGAATAATTCCAGAAAATTACATTTCTTTGAGAGTCGCCAACGTTCTTTAGTAAATGTTGATAATGTAGGGCCGAGTTAGAAATCTATTTAAATCTCATCATAATCGTTTATACATTATACATGTGTTACGTTTTAGAGACGCGATGACCCATTCTGCCGTGAAATTTCCGGATTCTTCAGGGTTGAAATTAACCCCAGTCGTCCTACACAAGCGGGCATAATGGGTGCTCCCGTAGGACTTGACAACGTCATGCAGCCAGCCGGCAAAACTGTGACACGGACTGCTTGTCCCTGGTTATGCTTATGTGACACCTTACTTCGTCGGGCCAAGGCAGAGACCAGCCCAACATTCTTATAAACCCATTCGCGGCATTGCAGTTTCGATATACTGCCATTCCATATCGCCTTTCTAAAGCGTACCACGTGTTCCTTTACTTAATTTTATTATTCTATATATCACTCCGCCTCTGCATTATCTTCATAATTCACTCTCAAATAAATGTTTGCCCTTAGTTACAAATAAATATTTTAATTAAATAAATATATGTATGCCGTTACTCTTATAACCCATACTTTAGACTCTTGCATTGCAAAGGTATAAATCCCTCCAGGCATGCATTAGAAATACTTACTCGAGAATTTTAGGTAGCTAGATTACGCCCTCAAATAAATGAATTCCTTTTGTAAACAAATAAATAATGTATTCTTTAAAATATAATCATGTTGCAAATCCCGCTACTGAAGCTGTTAGTCCATAAAATATTATTAGTAAATGTTTTATTAAAATGTGTGAATAAATAATTTTAAACTATATGTCTGCAGTTACGTTTCATTTATTCGATACCCATTCTATATAATATTTCCTCGATTATGTAAATATGAATGTTTAATTAATATTAGTTTGATTATTGGCTAACTCGAGAATAAAATCATGAATCTCTTGCATATCCCTGACCACCGTGCCTAAGGAAATATTTACTAATGTCACATCAGATGCGTTGTTTCGTGGATGGTATTGCGGAACCGATAAACTATGTTCGAACTCAGTACCACGGGTGGCTTCGCTACTCGATGGTGCTGCTGTTCTGTGTGGTGGTCGAGTTCTGCACTATGTTTACGAGTCACCCGTTTTCTGACCATTACAATATGTACGGTTTTTTTAATCAGTAATATTATAAAAATATTTATTAGTTTTTTAATTAATTATAACATTTAAAATATATATATATATTATGTTTTTGAAGTTCATGTAAATATGTAATAAAATATATTTATTTGTATATACCATAATACCAAGTTGTTGTTGTTTTTATTTAAGAACTATGTATACAAAAAAAATTCACAAAAGAAAACAATTTTTTTATAGTATAAATCACAGATAGATATGAAATAATCATTTTTCTGATTTCTGGATATATAAAATAATGTCTTGCATAATTCTACATCCAGAAACATCCCTTTTAATTTAATTGTAACAACAACTCCACTTGCCCGAGTTTTTTTTAACTATATCAGTGCCAACCCGACCCACAAATGTTTGAATAGACTCTAATGATTAATATTTTTAACATGAGATGCCATGTTGATTTTTTTGTGTGCAATTAAATTATTTTTACATATATAACAAAATTAATTTATATATACATTAAAAATATTTAAGCTTTCTAAACCATTAAAATAAAAATATATTTAAAATATTTGAAAATTTGAAAATAAGTATCTGACTGATGATACATTATTATTGGCTTCATGATAACTATTCAAAAAGTTAGAAGAATGAAATATTAGAATTTTGTTATTAAAAAATGATATGCTTTGGAATCTTTCTAAAAAATTTTTAGTTCTCAAATTCTCATTAAAAATATAGAAAGTGCACATGATTATAATTTCATCAGCATCACTGATTGGAAGTGTTAGAGCGAATATATGGGAGAAGAAAATAGCTGTTGCCACAAACCTTGGTATGGAATTTACAATTTTTTTTTCTTTCAAATTTTGGGTTTCTGAATCAGCATATCTTGAGACAATAGATATGATAGATCAACTTAATAATCAATTCTCCTGTTGCATAATATAATGATAATCATTTGAATAATCTATTATTCTGAAGAAGCTATCTTCCAAAATACCATTTACAAATATGACCATTGCATGTAATGATATACTGCTTTCACAGTGAATTAAAATATTTAGATATTGACTTGTTTAATCAATATTTATGAGATTAATATCTAAAAATACAAATGTTTCAAAAAATTCCATTCCTTTTCATATATGGATTATGGACATCCTTTAGTTACAAAAAAATCAAATACACATTTTTTGTTACTGATACAGTGCTTACTTTATTAAAATTAATCAATTTTCCAATTTTGATTGACCAGCAATTTTCTTTAGAGCTATAAGATACATGTATTGTTTATAAATGGAGCATAATATATGTACATATAATACAATAAATGAATTCATATATTTGGTATGTATACATATATGGAACAAGGTATAAAAAATGAGTCAATTTATAAGGAGATATGATGCTCAGTTATTTGTTTTAATGATAAACTATTTGTGTATTCATGTAATCATATTTACCTTATAGCTCTACAGAAGATATTTGGTCAATCAAAACTGTAAGATTGATTACTTTTAATAAAATAAGTTAATTTTTTATAATTTTATCAAAGCATAAAGGATGAGTTGATACTACTCTGTAAAAAATATAGTTACATTTAGAAATAGATTTTACTTATTAACTCCCTACTATTTAGAAAATATTAGTGTTTACATTAGACATTCTAAGGTAATAAAATAAGAAAAACTATGATCAGATTTGATAAAATGCCTGAATGTCTAAAAAATACTCTAAATTAATTGATGGTAAACTTTTTGAAGTTCATTTGCTAAACAATATAGGGTAATAAATGGATACTTTATTAATTAGCAAATCAGGATGAGATTTGACCCAGGAAGATTTAGTTCCTACATCTGTCACTGTATCATTCACTAAATCCCCTGAGCAAAAACAACCAAATAGTTTGGATGTCATAAGATCTTTAAAAATCACAGGAGTGGGTTGAGTTTTAATTAAGGAATTTTTAATTCTCAGATACATCACTCTCCTTATTGTGACAGTCTATGCAGGACAGCATAGAAATTATAATCTTTTTATTATTACAAGAAAAAAGTAAAGGGGGTTGATTGTGAAAATAAATAATTTACAAAAATTTGAACTGAAGGATTAAAAAATAAGTATAATATTACAAAAGAATATTTTCATTTATATATATTTTTAATTTTTTTGTTAATATATCTCTTTTATAAATAGTTGATAAAGTTTTATATCCTTAATATAAAATAATTGCTTGACCAGAAGACAGGACCAACTACCGAAATCAATCAAGACCAATAAAACTAGTAGTACATCTATTCACTAATGGTTGCCTTGGTTACTATTCTCCATATAATATCATATTCGCAGATATATCATAATATAGTTGTAAATGTGACATTATTTGAAAAATGAAAAGCAATATCATATTTATAGGTTTATTATGATATAGCTGTAAATATGAAATTTTATAGAAAATAGAAAGCAATATGGCCCTTCATGAATAAGTCAGAGACAGTGGCAGGATATTCTGAAGCTTTAGCCTCATGAATCACAACCTAGCTGTAACACTTGAGGTACTCAAACTTTTATGAGTTCCAGACCAATAAACCATTCGATTATTTTTTAATCAGAATAATTATATTTCTTATGGCTTTAAAAAACAAATATGTTAATCACGATATATTTTAAATAAAAGTATATTTTATATACTTGGAGTCTAGATGTAATATAGGGGTTTGAATACAGACCTTCAAGCTCCTTCAGCCATTCACTCAATCTCATACAACCAATACACATGACCACACACATACGAAAAAAAAAAAAAAAGATCTCCAATATACGTATTTCATTCCAAATCACAATATACTAAAATGATTTTTTAAAAAAAAAAAAATTATAAAAGTAGAAAAGGTGAAAACATGCAAAAGACACACAAAAAAAAGTAGTTTAAGATTATTTGATCAGTAAATAAATTTGATTAAAATTAAACAAAAAGAACAATTTAAAAAAATTAACTTGTCCTGCCATCTATGATAAAATTAACAAACTAAATTTGAATTATTTTATTATTTAAACTTAAAATATCTCTATATATTTATTTCTATTGCTAAATATATATTTATTTGTAAATTAAATTATACGATAACAATACATGTATATTTCAGCAAATACTTATTGCATATATTGAATAAATAATACCAAATGCTCTTTACTATAATGAATTTTTGAAAAGTTCTTAAAAGTAAACAAATACATACATTCTGACCTCACAAAAGACATTAATTACCTTCTGCTATCTCGATTATGCTGACATCAAATATAATTAATAATATAATACAGAAACATAACTGTTAATAAAATAGCCATTATTGATTCCATCAAATTATGATTCACATTAATCCAAGAGATTTCTTGCTGATATATTGTTGCTCACAGTGATTTTATTTTAGAGTCCAAAACGTTTTTCCAAATAAAAATAGACCTTCAATATCATAGAATTTACCTTAGTATTCTTTCATTACTTTAAAATTAAAAATTATGATTTACAGTAAAATGATAAATATCTCGAAGATAAGAGTGATGTTTGAAGACATGTTTAACTTCCATTCAGAAACTTTAATGCTCAAGTTCGTCATTCTATCATTGTGAATTGACTTTCGGATAAATATTAATCATTAATTAGATAATAAAATGTAATCATTTTTTTAAAAAACGGTAGATTAAATTATATTGTTAATGAAAGCAAATTAATTTAAAATATACATATTTTATTTTAAAAAATCTAATGCAAAAACTATATAAAAAGTTAAACTTGAATCTATAAAATCCGAAATAATCTTACAATAGATAAATAATATATATTTTAATTGATTATAGAAGACATTGTTTTTGTATTAGATCATATATTTTAATTAAATTATAGAACATGAGAATAATTATTAAAATTGTTTTGTATCATAAGATATGGGTTGATTAGAGTTATTAAATAAACATTTGAAAAGAGGATATCTATCCCGTTTCTGTTAAAATTAGGACACTGACTGAAAATTAATCACTCTATCTACTACCAAAGAATTTGATACAAAATTTATGGATAATAAGAATAATACTATACTATATTAAAAAATATTTTCCACTACATACTTTCTGCTTTCTAGAAATTAAATGCAATAATTAATATACAATAGTTATAATAATTTTTAAATATTCACATTTCATTTGTTAAATACAATAGAATTCTTAAAATAAATATGTTTGTTCAATGGTTAGTACTCTTGTTTTGTGGTCACAATGATATAAGTTTAAATTCTAGTTATATGGAAATGCTAGTATGACAGGAGAGTTAGTTTTGAACAGAATACAAAGCTTTTTATTACTGATGATTAATAGCCAATAATTAATCTGTGTATGTTTTCCCTATTATCTAGTGTGCATCAAAAGAACATTGCTTAATGGTTATCATGTCAATTTCCTGAGTGCACAATCTAGACTCTGAATTTTTTCCTGCTCACAAACAGGATTTAAAATTCCTTTTTCAAGTAGCTGCCTCATAATCAACTCAATTACTCATCTAGGTAAATGAAGAGTATCTAGATATTATTAGCCAAAATGTGAAGATCTCAGATTGATCTCAATTGATCCCAAGAATTATCATATGCTGACTGAGTGGCAAAATGACTGTAATCTGGTGCATTCTACTGGGAAAAAATAATATCACACTCCTTTGGTTCTGAGGTCATGGTTGACTAAATTGTAATAAATAAATGTTTAAAATTTAAACAGAAAAGGCTTCCATTGGTTTAAATCTCTTTATTCTAATTAAGCGCTTTCAATACTTCCAGTATCATAATCATAGTTTTATGACTTAATTTAACTAACATTTAATTAATATTATATGTACTTGCATATTGTTTGTCAGATTTGCATAAATTAAATTTATTGCTTTTTATTCAATCTATGTAGATGTTGTTAGAGAGGCCATTTTTTAAGATAGAGGGATATTAGCTTCCTTTTTATTTAATGCATACTTGTCTTTGGCTATAGTTCATGCCTCTTTAAACTTTCTTTTTCTGCCATATCTCTCAATGAGTACAATATCTGCCTTAGAGACATAAAATTCATGGCCTGATTGCAGTTCACACTCTAAAAATATTGAGGAGTATTCACTGCTTCTTTTTGCTCTGTTATATAAATAGTTCTGTTGGCCAGTCTTGTGAACAGGTTCACTTTTGTTTACCAATAATATGCATTTGAGTAATTAGTATTTTTGCACATGATTTTATGTACTACTTGGTATGCAGCCTCCCTAATTAACTTATCTTTGGAATTGTTCAACAGCTTATTTAATGAAAAGGTGACTGGAAACTTGTCATATTTATCAGCAAATACGTTTCTTAATTTCTGTGCAATCCTTGACACATATGAGAGACTATTCCATTTTTTCTCATTGGAATGGTATTGTGCCATGTTCTTAACTTGTTCTAGAATTTTTTGATTATTGCATTTTTTTTTTTTAAATTATACTCTGTATTTTTTAGATCTTTGGTGTATGTATCTATATTTTTGATTCGTTATACTTCAAATTTGCATAATTTTAAATTTCTGTGAAGAAAACCTTACAGATCTGCATATTTATGAACCACACCCTCTAATGTTCACAGGTTTCAGTTCCATCTTGTAGTTCAAAATATTATTTTGTCTTTGAATATTTAAATCCAAAAAATTTTATTTATTGATTTTCGACTTCTTTATCAATTGTCCAAATTAGAAGACTTCTGTTCTAGTTTTTGCTGAATTTGAATTATAATTTCTTCATCCACACAGAGTAAAGTGTTGTCCACATATATAAAATAGAATAATTTTTTTTGGCAGTACTTTGAATTTCAGTATAATTAATTTTTCAATTTTAGGTAGAAATATGCTGCAGATGAAGAAATTATAACTCAGATTCATCAAGAATTAGCACAAAATTCTTCCTTAATTTGAACAATTGAGAATGAAAATCAAAATCAAAATATAAAATTTTTGGACTTAAGTATTCAAAGGTAGAATAATATTTTGAGCTACAAGATGGAACTGAAGCCCATGAACAATAAAGGAATCATACAGTCTAGTTTGTTAACTCCAATGATTTGTAAATATACAGTTCAAAACAGATCAGAGAAAAAATATAGAAACATAGACCAAAGATCTAAAAATTACAAGGTCTTATTTCAAAAAAATTAATGCCACAATCCAAAAATTCAACAACCATGTTAAGAATTCAGCACAACACCACTTCGATGAAAAAAATAGACTAGCCCCCCTTATGTGTCAAAAATTGTTCAGAAATTAAGAAACATATCTGCTGATAAATATAACATAAGTTTCTAGTTACCTTTATTAAACAAGCTGTTGAACAATTCTAAAGATGAGCTAACTAGGGAGGCTGCACACCAAGTAGTATATAAAATCATGTACAAAAATACTAATTGCTCAAATGCATTCTATGGGGAAACAAGAGCAAACTTGTCCACAAGACTGGCCCAACACAGCTATTTATACAACAGGCAAAAAGAATCAGTAAATACTCCTCAATATTTTTAGAGTATGAGAAGTCAGGTCACAAATTTGATCTCTCTAAAGCAGATATTGTATCCACTGAGAGAAATAACAGAAAGAGTTTAAAAGCATAGAGTATAGCCAAAACAAGTATGCAGTAAATAAAAAGGAAGCCAGTATCCCTCTATCTAAAAAATGATTTTTCTAACAACATCTTTGTGAATTAAATAAAGAACAATAAATTTAATTTATGCAAATCTGACAAACAATATGCAAATACAGATAATATTAAATGTTAGCTAAATTAAGTCATAAAGCTAAGATTATGATACTGGAAGTATCGAAAGACTTAGCTAGAATAGAGATTTAAACCAATGAAAACCTTTTTCTGCTTAAATATTTAAACATTTATTTATTTATTACAATTAATACCAAAAAAGAGGTAAAAGTAATATTTATAGAATTATGCAATAAATTATAATTTATGATTTAAATCATTTACATATTAAACTTTTGTAAAGAATATCAAAGACTGAATATATTAGTACAATAATTCACAAGTCAGGTTTTAAATTTTTTTAATAAGCATATCGACTTTCTTATGACAATGACAATCTATTGGGTAGAGAAAAATGGCATCTTTTGACTGACCAATGAATGAGCATTGACACACAAAAAAGGACATTACTTACAAGTTTATTAAAAAAATGATGCCTTAAGAATTTGACTTGTGAATTATTGTATATTGTAATGTATTCAGACTTGGTTACTCTGATAATAAGTTTATATTCTCAACATTATATATTTAATAGCATATTATATATGGGTTTGTTTAAATTACTGGATTCTATATAATGAAATTAATCACTATTTAAAAATAATTACTTTTTATATTTTATAGCATTTATTTATTTGTGCAGAAATTGAGTGAAAGAAAAGTGACCTTCTTAATTATCTAATATGGTAATAGCTTGTGACTCTATTCCATCACTTCCGGTGCTCAAATTTCTCATGAACTCCCAAGCAATAAACCATGTGGTTATTTTTACTTTATATTCTTAATTAATATTTATTATTAATGTTTATAAGCAAATTCATTATCATTATTTTTTTCTCATTCTTTATCCATTTCCTTTTATCTTGATGTCTTTAATCATTCAGACTAGTGCAGGATCTGGTCATTAAAATCTCTCATCCAGAAGTAATGTCTCTGAAGTAGAAATGTTTGTATGATCACATTTCTATCCTTTGATTATATACACAATAATTCTGACTCCAATCTAAACTTTATATTCTTTTTGACTTTACAATTTTTTATTCTTGCCTTTCCATCTTTTCTTTTTCTTCTAGAATTAGAATAGCTCAACTCATTTACCAACTATTGTTAGTGGAAATGATAATGGTATACAATTAAGAATAAATGTTAGCCAATTCAAATTTTAAAATAGCAGTAGGTTAACTCAAGTTAAGCAACATACAAATTCTTAAATGAAATCGTTTTCATATTGCTAAAAATACCTAATAGGTGGCAGTTGTGATTGAAATGTTAATTTTAAACAACTGAGTGATAAAAGTTTAATGAATTAAATGAATTTTATTTTAATGGAGGTTAGATTTTATTGCATTAGCATTTTTCAGGAGAAAGTTCCTCGGAGATTAAGCAGTTTTTCCAAATCAAATCTTCCCTTCTTTGCATTAATTTAGCAAACATTTTTATCCCATCCATCTCACAAGCGACCTTTTTGTAGATTTCTTACAATCATTTGGGATCACTCAAACACATTGTTTCTATACTTTTTTATGCAGTATGCAATCTTTGATTACTCTTCTATTAAGGTCCAAAGTTTCAAATATATAAGTAAGCAATGTTAAAACACTTTATTAAAGTTCCTTCTGTTTAAGTGCAGAAACATATTTTCTTTAAAGTTACTCCCCTTCCAAGTTGAATTCTATGATTCATGTCATCAGTAGATTTTCATCTCTATTAATAATCTAAGATATTTATAGTCATTAATCTTTGCTAATTCATTACTATCAAGGTTTATTGTCTTCTTTTTTTAAAAAAACAACAACTAACAAACATAATTTTAATCTCCTTTAGTATTTATTTTTAGTCCTACTTTCCTGCTTCTATTCAATAATTTTAAAAAATTAAGATGGGCGAAATAATTTTCATTCACTTTTATTTCCTTTGTTTTCCACCGCATCTATAAAACACTATAAAAAATGGAATTACTTTGTCATACATCTTTATCAATCTTAATCTTTTTAATGTTGCTATGCAGTCTAATAACTGCTTTGCACTTTGATAAATATTTTTCAGAATATGATAATATCCCAGGCTTTAATCATCTCAAAAAATTATAGTTATATGCCTTTTCATAATCTACATGTTTAACATAAAACCACAACTCACATTCATTACTTTTTTCTATAACTTGATGAAACAATGTTTTTAATCTCACTAAACAAGATTTTACAATTATTATGGAACACTTTAATGCTAGAATTGGAAATCTATTGAAAATTGAGGGTGTATGTAAATGTGGTTATGGTAACAGAAATGAAAAAGGACACAGAGTTGTAGAATTTTTTTTTAAAAAAAAAAAGAAAAATTGTATATTATGAATGTTTTCTTTGAGAAAAATGTTAAATGGAAGTGGACATGGATGCAACCAAATGAAGGTACAGCAGAAATGGATATTTTGATTAACAGAAAATATATATTTAAAGGAAATGATCATTAATTAGTGAATTCCATATTATTGCAAAATAAGAGAAATGAAAGCTATTAAAAAATAGTGTTGACCATATTTTGAATTAGAATTTGCTAATTATGGGTCAACCTTAACTGACATCAATAAAAAGGTAACTGATGTCTTATTAAGAACTGCAGCAAAGATATGGTATAAAAAGCTGTAATTTCCAACAAATTTTCAATTGAGACAAAAAATATTTGAAGATTTAAAGAAAGAATATAAAATATTAAAAATTTAAAAATAAATAAATAATGCTTTTATGTAAACAGCCAATGAAAAAATAGAAAAATAAAGTAATCTGAATATAAAAAAAACCATTTTGTGTCGTTTCATAAAAGCATTTGAGGCTATAAAAAAACTCAAATATTTTTATGAAACAACATAACATGTTTTTTTTAGTCTGATTACTTTATTTTTTTACTTTTTAGTTGGCAGTTTACATGAAAGCATTATTTTAAAATAATAATAATATTTTTTTAGTTACAAATAAAACATATAATTTCAATTTAAATAAATTTATTTTCTTCATCACTCTCCTTTAATCACCTTCTTTGTTCATGTGTAATATTAGCAATACAACATCATTGCAGTCATTTTTCTATAAATATTATTCTTTAAACATTAAACAATTTTTTTAATTAATTTAATTTATTATGAGTTAAATCAATATTAACAAAATTTTATTATAATGTTTCCATCAGATTTTTTTAAAATTTAATAAATTGTGAGTTAAATCAACATTAACAAAAAAAATTCTATAAACATAATATTTCCATTGGCTCAGTTGCTAAGGAGTTCTCTTAGGAAACATAAGGTTGTGAGATAGAATTCTAAATGGGAATGATTTTTTTTCATTGTTAATTCAAAAATGTAGTCATACTGAGAGAAATCCAGACATACTGACAGAAACACAGATAGGGCAAGTTAATGTAAAAGCATTTAAAAAGCAATCCATTAAAAAACATTAGGAAAACTTAGAAAAAAATTAAAGTTTCGAAAGTATAAAACAATATCTTAAAAGAAAAGTTCTTTCAGCAAAAAAAATGGAAATATTACTAAAAAGGAATGAAATTATCATAAATATATAGAATCAAATAGATAGAGGTAATAAGTTTAAATTATTTTCTTTTGCAGTTACATTCCAAAGCAGTGAATTGTGCTTTGACTTGAAATATGTCATTAAAAAATTTATCTCATTGAAGATCCTTGAGTTCATTTTTTAGGCATTGGATATCATGCCAAAAGTAAATAGTTTGACTATATCATTTTGATGATATTGTGTGGGAGTTTCCAACAATTCTTAGATAGTCTTATCCAAACCTTTTTGAAAAGCAAAATATTAAATAAAATGATAAATTTTTCATTAGGATTTTCATTCAAAAATGCATAAAATAAGATAAAGTTTATTGCTTAAAATTGCCTTTATGTTTAATTCAGATATAAAGATTATGGTGATGACATCATCCTCCAAAATTTGATGATGATTACCATGATATCATTGAAAATATATTAGGTTTGACCACTTTTGAATTCAAATATGAATAATTTTATTAATTTTTATTTGAAAATAATTTTAATTTTACCTTAGTATATTATCGTCCTGTACTGTCATCAATTATATCACTATTTGGAAGTTAAATTCTTTATGCAAATATTGATAGCGATGGTTTAAAATATCAAGATCAAATAAAATTTAGAACTACATTTTTTAATTATAGCTTTGAATCTTTCTCCAAATTTTATAGAAAAATGTTATTAATAAGTCATAGAATAAAAATTTCAACTAGCATCCTGTTTTCAAAATCTATATTTTTATCAATTTTTCCTGAACAATGATTAGTAGATTCTGGTGAAATTTTAGCTTTTAAAAAACTGAACTCCTACTTTAAAGTCAGCAGTGTTATGAGTATCAATAAACATTGAAATCATAATTAATTATTTTATTATGCTATACCTTTCTTGTCTTAAACCAATTTCCAATCTACAATATTCCATCATCCACTTTGACAATAATATTGGTAAATTCATCTGCTAACATTATTTTGGGATGGCCTAAGATCTGAAATCTGGATTTTTGAACATTTGTTATTTGCTTCACTGCTTAGAAAATTATGAGAAAATATATTACAAAAGCAAATATACTTTCCTTAACCAAATGAGAATCAATAAATGTTTTACCTTGCAAGCAGGTATAATAAGCTTGACAAATTGCAAACTTAAAAAAATTGTTTATAATTATATAAAATATCACTCTGAAAACAATGTGAAATGAAAAATAAAGTTTATTTCCACAATTTTTTTAAAAATATAGTAAACATATTGATGACTTTTTTTTTTTACCTTTGAAAAGAAGAATTCAAGCTCTCACTTTCTTCTATTATTTATTTTTCTATAGATATAATAAAGACCTACACACTTCCCCAATTCTTTTCAAATTCATATAAATAAAGATATAATAAAAGACAAATGACCCCCAAGATGCATTTCGTGCTGAACCAACATTCATCAGTTGGCCCAGATCACTATCTCTCATATATATCTCTATTATATGCAAAGTATTTATCTAGAGTAAATTGTTAGATTTTCATTTACCATTGTCAAACTCCCTCCACTCACAACTTTGACGCCATCTATTTCAGATAAATACACATCCCTACCACATTTTCTACCTTCCAAGTAACAGAAAGACATTTTTTCTAAAATTAAATGTAACTACAATTGTGAGGTAAAGTTTCACATAATATAAGTTTGGGATAGTAGTTATGTGACATCCCCTCTTCACCAATAAAAACTACATTAATATTATAATCTTATTTTTATACGCAGCACATTGTTAATCACCTGAGCAACTCAGATTAATGTAATCTTTATATTCTCACTAATAATATCTAGATACCCAGTTGGTTGTGAGCTCTTTATTTGAATAAAGATAAAAATCTAAAGCTTGTGTGTGTCTTCAATATTCATTCTATATTGTATATAATGAAACACTGTTAAACCAGTCATAAAACTATATTTGTGGGAAACATAATTCAAAAGACAGTTTTTTTAAAAGCTGATCAGATAATCAAATTGTAAATATTACATCTTTGACATACAAACATAATGTTAAATCTTAAATATATTTCTTATTATGTCTAGCCTTCATAAAAAAATTATAAATGTCCATACATAATATTATATAGCATATTCTTAATTTTAGCCACTTAAAACATTAGTAAAACATCAATATTATTGTAAAAAGATAACTTCAAAATGTTTTATAGAAAACAAAAAACATATGCACACTAATTTTAATATTGGGTAAATGATTAAAAGTTAAACAAAGTTATGTAATGTAAGCCATATTAGCATTATAGTTTTGACAACATGTAATAAAGAAATATCAAATACATACCAACATAATTTGTTTTTCCTCTGGCAGGTAGAAACCTAAAACAGTATTAATTTAACAGAAGCTCCATAAATGTCAACAATTTGAGAAAAGAATTATCAGACCTGGGATTATTATTATTCAAGATGTTGGTGTTGTATGACTGTTTAATACTATTGTGCTGGTTTGATGTTTCAAAAGTAATAGACTCAAAAATGGCACTGTATTCACTAAAAATGAAGGGACTTTTGGAGTCAATTGTGGTGATAAATCGATGCTTATTAAGAGACTAAGAAAAATACAAAACTGACAAAATATCCTGTTATGTCATGTTTTTAGATGTAAATACTATGATGTGAAAATAATGATGTGACTAACATGAGAACTGGATTATGTCATATGTCAAATAAATAAATCAAATACATTGTCTTCTTCCAAGAGTAGAACTATTATAATATGAGTACTTATATTATGGTATTCCTTCATCCAATCATTAATCATAATGTCACACTGAAGCTACAAATGATTTAAACATTTTGTTGACCATATCTAAACATTATTTCCAGTCAATACTGTCACATTCTAAAATGGTAATACATATTCATCCAGTCAATACAGATATATGATAGAAAACAGAGAATAAGAACCTTTTGTCTTTGTTGATTATTATTGAATGAGGGAGATCAGAAAAATTAGGTAATTACTCCATGAATAACAGTTTAATATTCATTTAGATATTTATCAAATGTGTTGTAAAACTCCTTATCACAAAGAATACAAATATTGTTGATGAATATGGCACTTTATATCCTATTAATAAAATACCACTTACGTTCTGATTAATTCATTAAATAAATCAAAATAAATTGATTATGAAATATAAAAAAAAAAGTAAATATCATATGAAAATAAATACAGGGTATGGCAAAATAATGGAAATATTTGATTTATAACACTTTAATAATGTGACATAGGGCAGTGGTGTTCTACTATTTTTACACTGCAAGATTCTTTTTTTATACAAAGTTTTTATTTAGATTGCATTCCCCCAACCTGATATCTTATTATGCTCAACTATGGACTTCTCTCCTCAGCCCTAAAAACTTTACTTGCATAATTAAAAATTTATTTATTACTTTTAATTATTTTAATACAACAAATATATTTGAATAAAATATTTATTCCTCTATTTTGTAAAGCCAAAGTTAGAAAAAATAACAGATTAATTTTCAACAGTTGTATTATAGGAAATGCTGAATGGCTTTAAAAAAATCAAAATTAATGTGAATTTGGCATTGTTTGGACCTCACAACATTTTCATAGTCAGACTGATATGCAGAAGTGGCCAATCACAGATAATCATCCAAATGATCATTGGTGATTTGGTTTCTTAATTTATTTTTTTTATGATGTTCAAATTTGAAAAACTGATTCTTACAAGTATGTCAATCCAAAACATGAGAGAGTTTTTCATGCAATATCACTTAAAATTAGAATTTTTTTTATGTGTACTTCCCAAATGACTTGATTTAAATGTAAACTATTCTGAAGGTTTATTATCTAAAGTTTTATTTTAGCTTGGTTTATATCAAACAGTCCATTAATTTTATTTGAAATTTCTGTGATTCTCAAATTTTCTTAAAATAGATTATTACTGTTTCATTACAATCTTTAAATCTAGAATTTTGCTTAAAAATTTTTAATAAATATGGAAGATATCTAAATTCACAGTCATTTATATTTTTCTTTAAAAAAAGTAAGTATTGCTGGAAAGTTTTTATTGAACTTAACATGTCAATTAAATGTTTATCTTTACCTTTGTAACTCTAAATTCAAATGGTTTAATTTTGTACATAAATCTACTGAAAATGACAAGTGTAATAATCATCTTTTAATCACTGAATTATAGATAAATATCTCTTTTTCATGAAGGAAATCTTTTTAAAATTTTACTTCTGTTGAGCCAATGAACATTATTGTATAACAGAAGTTCTCTATCATCATGTGCCTGTAATTTAAATAACTGAAGTTGTAGGGCTTTGCTTCGAACAGAATTTAAATTTTAAATGAAACAACTTTTGTATTTAACCTTTTACTACACAATACTTATTGGTGGATAATACAGTGATACTTTAAAATATTTGTTATCATTTTTACACAATGATATGAAGCCTGATTTATTATCTATTATTGCAGGAGACTATCAGTAGAATAGTTACAAGTTTAAAAAGTGGAAGTTTGCGTTGTTTCACAAATTCAACTCCTTCTGAAAAAATGTCTTCTCCCCTATACCTTCTCAAAAATATAATTTTCAAAAATTCTCTTTTACTTGAATGATCTTGAAATACTATGTAAAATTAACAGCATTAACTGAGAAATATCAGTGAAGTCGCATTTGGCAATGTTTGACAAGCGGCACTTAAAATTTCAACTCTTCTCATAACTATTGGTCTGGCAAGTTGTAAATCTTTATTATTCAAAATGATTTCATTTTTATTTTTAAAATCAGAAAAGAAAGATTCTGCTGCTGCAAGAAATGATTTTTTTATTAACTCTCCAGCAGTAAAAGGCTTTTGCTTTTGTTAATATATGATACACTTTTAAATATACAATAGTGGTTGATATTGATTGATTTATTACTTTTGAAATCATATTCTGTTGTTCAAAAAATTCTTCCTTTAAATTTATAATTTTTGATTTACATATTTTGGAATTTTTGAGAAAATCATCATATTTTGCATGCTGCGATTGAAAATATCTTTCAAAATTACCATTTTAGAAATTACAGTTGAATTACAAATCAAACAACATACTTTTTATTTATCATTGTAAAGAAATAATCCATTTCTCATTCCTTGTGAAAATGATATATCTTTGATTCTTTGGTGGATTCATGTTTATCCTCAACTTGAAAAAAAACAACTTTTAAATATTTTATTGAAATAAATTTTTTTTTATAACTTATCAATTAGTGAACAAAATAATGGTAAATCCAATGATAAATTTAAAACACCTGAAACTCATTGAAATTCTAATAGTGGGAAATGCATGATGTGGTTATGAGTAAACACAATTATAAATAAAACATATATAATGTGCTTTGCTTATAATCATATTTATTTGACAAGCTGTTTAACTTTCACTGATCCAAATTAAATCATTTACCCAGACTAAGAAAATTACTGATTTTATAATTTTTTCAAAAAATAAATAAACAATAGCAATACACTTAAAGATAATTAAAAAATAATATGATAAATAAAATATTGTGTTAAACAAGAGATCAACTAAAAATCACTCTGTGATAGATAGATCTGTCAATCCCAACCAACAGGTCAAATACCACTGGCATAGGGATGTTTCTATTCTACATAAATTTAAATTATGTAACATTAAAACAGTTTAAATAAAATTTAAGGCATTGATACATATATATATACATTACTGTTGTTCAAGTCAGATTCACAGAAACTCAGTAATATGTAAGTAGTTGAGAAGGAGCTATAAAAAAAACATAACATTGTATTAATATTTCTGAAATCCTGGTTAAATTTGTAACCTATATAAAACCAAATATTAACATTGTGAAAATGACAGTGTTGGTAAGATAATGTTTATATCATGGGATGAATTTAATCTTCAATTAGTTTTTAGCTCTAATGCATCCAGGTGGAGTAATAACAGGATCAAAAAATGTCATGATATGGCAGTCATCCATTGCCTAGTTTTTATACTGATTATTTCCATTACAGTTTTGCATGATTCCTATTAAAATCCATGGCTTTAAAATGGCACCTGATTTTGAAATTCATGATAAATTGTTTTAATAGACCCAAGTAATATATATTAAGGTTATAACCTTAAGATTATACGCCTATTAAGGCTATAACCTTAAGACTATACGCCTATTAAGGCTATACTCTTAAGATTATGTACCTAAAATGTGACATTAGTGAAGCTAGTATATTAAATCTTAAATTATAATGATAGCTTCTTTAAAGTATGCGGAAAAAATTGCGCAATTATTATTAAAATATATTTAGATGGTGCTGACTGCTGCTGAGATCTATTCATTATAGTTTGTTTTTATTCTTTCATATGTTTTTATTCCAATCCTCTGCAATTCCTGAATATATTTATATTTGGAATAAACAATTTATCTTTATAAATACAGTCAATGTAATCTAGATTAACATCTCAGCTAAATGACTCCAATGCCCTCTAGCACAGATTTATGAAACTGACATCAATTTGCTCCCTTTGATCACATCTTTAGAGTTTTATCTGTAAATGGAGTACACTTTTTTTTTTTTTTTTGCTTTTTTAATGACAAAAATATAGTAGTGATATGAATTAAATGTTCCTATATTTTATTTAAATCACTATGAATAGTTGTGTTTTCAACTGGATTATATGCTAGTACAATGAGGAAAAGCATTGATTTAGTCATAAGTATCATTTTATTAGAGTTAAAGGTAGGTTATTTTAATAGACTTTACAAAATTTAGGTGGATGGTGCTGATCTCCACTAAGATATTCATCATGGTTTCGCGCGCGCGCGCACACACACACCCTCATCACTGTTATAATTATTAGCACCATTTTCTGATTATAGTTAGTTATTGCAAATTTCTCCTCCTTTCTTTATCAGAAATTGAACCAGAAGCAGCTCACCAGTTAACTTCGTTTACAACTGGGCCCTCTGCTCAGATCTGACAAATGATTTAGTTAAGAAATAATATTTAATGGTTTTTTTTTTTCCCAATATGATTATTCAAAAACGTATATTCATATATTTCCTCTCACATAACATTAAAAAACAATTTTCGATAGAGCTTTTTCTTTACTGCATATACACATATAGTGGGTATATAAGTTTGTAGTTTTACATTTAGTTTCTGTACCTTTAAAGTGTAAAATCTACAAATATCATTTTACAATTTATAATGATTAAAATATTCTAAAATGATCGGGGTGTTTCTACATGGTGGTCTTATATAAGTAAAAATGTCTACAACCAGAGGATATATATATATAAATTTATGTACTCTTAAATATCAAGATTTTAGTATAAATTGCGTTGTTAAAATAACAGACAATAGTAATGTATTATCAACAATGGTCAAATACTTTCATCCTGTGACCAGAATTTAATTAATAACAATAATAAATATTAAAATAAAATAGTATTAAAAATTCCACACACCCTTGATTGCATAATTAATTTAATAAAAATATGACAGTAGTAATAAAAGTTAATAATAATGCAAATTTAAAAAAAAGATATCTTTACCACTCAAGAAGGCATCCATATTGAAATATCATAATAAAATCATTTCAAAATTAAAAAAGATTATAATGAAAAAACAAAACGTCAGAATCAATAATCTGTTCTAAAGAACAGAAAACAATCTGCCCTTCGCATAATAGACAAAATTAATTATAATTAGTTATTTCCACTTCCAAACTGATATATTAAATTACTCCCAGAAATATTTACAATTGTTAAGAATGTTTTCATTCTTTGCTTTATTGTTAAAAGATTAAACACACACAAATACAGATATAAAATAAGTATATAATTACTTACAAGACAATAACAAATTAATGTTTAGATTCTATTGCATTGTATGTTTCTGCATATTATATAAATAACTTCATTATTTTATGTTGAAATCTCTGAATTTAGAGAGTTAAAATAATGTGATTAATGCTATGGAAAACTTCTACCAAATATAGTCAAGAGCTATCATTTAGTTGCAATACCCAATTACATTATTACGACAAAGAACACACACATTAATATATCAAACATAAAACCACATACAAAAGAGCATATATATTCTTGCTTGTAATAACTGAAACACAGGCTTATTATATATACACCTGTGTCTATATATGTAATATATAGGGTATAAGAGCACAGACTTTCACACAACCCACAACTCTCCACTCTATCTAATAACACCGATACACTTAAGCACATATATGCTGAAAAGATGATAATCTGGACCAACTGATGATTGCTGGTTTAGCATGAAATACGTATATTGGTGATTATTTATTTTTTCAGCATATATGTGCTTAAGTATATTGGTGTTACTAGATAGAGTGGAGAGTTGTGGGTTGTGTGAAAGTCTGTGCTCATATACCCTATATATTCTTGCTTGTGTAAACATCCATACTTAATTTAGGCCAATTCAAAAAATGTATGTGTCAAAACTATTATCAAACTATATAATATTTAATTTTATTTCATCACATGATCACTATCTCATACTAGCACAATAATTGTTATTAAACAATTCAAAACAAAACAACACTCTCCATATAGTAGTGCCATCTTGTGCTAACAAGAGCAATCAATGGATGCCAGAAGGCTTGTGCATAAAATCCCTATCTAGTGCCTACTCATCCAACATCCCCAGACTAGTTTCTGGCTTGTGGCCTTCATCAGTGAGGAGCCTTGGATCTGAGAGCACTGCACCTAGATCTTAGGATCTAATGCAACCCTCCAGCACCCACCTTTTAACTCTATTTAACTACAAAACTATGAGAATGAAATTGAAAACACTATTAATATTTTCAATCCAAGCTCAATAGCTTATATAGTCATATGGGTCTGAACTCAATTCAGTACCCATACATTTTGGTGTCTTTGGCTCTTTAACAACCATAGCCACCACTATCCTATTAGGCAGGATTGGTATTAAACCACTAAACATCACATGATCACTATCTCATACTAGCACAATAATTGTTATTAAACAATTCAAAACAAAACAACACTCTCCATATAGTAGTACCATCTTGTGCTAACAAGAGCAATCAATGGATGCCAGAAGGCTTGTGCATAAAATCCCTATCTAGTGCCTACTCATCCAACATCCCCAGACTAGTTTCTGGCTTGTGGCCTTCATCAGTGAGGAGCCTTGGATCTGAGAGCACTGCACCTAGATCTTAGGATCTAATGCAACCCTCCAGCACCCACCTTTTAACTCTATTTAACTACAAAACTATGAGAATGAAATTGAAAACACTATTAATATTTTCAATCCAAGCTCAATAGCTTATATAGTCATATGGGTCTGAACTCAATTCAGTACCCATACATTTTGGTGTCTTTGGCTCTTTAACAACCATAGCCACCACTATCCTATTAGGCAGGATTGGTGTTAAACCACTAAACATCACATGATCACTATCTCATACTAGCACAATAATTGTTATTAAACAATTCAAAACAAAACAACACTCTCCATATAGGGTTGCATTAGATCCTAAGATCTAGGTGCAGTGCTCTCAGATCCAAGGCTCCTCACTGATGAAGGCCACAAGCCAGAAACTAGTCTGGGGATGTTGGATGAGTAGGCACTAGATAGGGATTTTATGCACAAGCCTTCTGGCATCCATTGATTGCTCTTGTTAGCACAAGATGGCACTACTATATGGAGAGTGTTGTTTTGTTTTGAATTGTTTAATAACAATTATTGTGCTAGTATGAGATAGTGATCATGTGATGTTTAGTGGTTTAACACCAATCCTGCCTAATAGGATAGTGGTGGCTATGGTTGTTAAAGAGCCAAAGACACCAAAATGTATGGGTACTGAATTGAGTTCAGACCCATATGACTATATAAGCTATTGAGCTTGGATTGAAAATATTAATAGTGTTTTCAATTTCATTCTCATAGTTTTGTAGTTAAATAGAGTTAAAAGGTGGGTGCTGGAGGGTTGCATTAGATCCTAAGATCTAGGTGCAGTGCTCTCAGATCCAAGGCTCCTCACTGATGAAGGCCACAAGCCAGAAACTAGTCTGGGGATGTTGGATGAGTAGGCACTAGATAGGGATTTTATGCACAAGCCTTCTGGCATCCATTGATTGCTCTTGTTAGCACAAGATGGCACTACTATATGGAGAGTGTTGTTTTGTTTTGAATTGTTTAATAACAATTATTGTGCTAGTATGAGATAGTGATCATGTGATGTTTAGTGGTTTAACACCAATCCTGCCTAATAGGATAGTGGTGGCTATGGTTGTTAAAGAGCCAAAGACACCAAAATGTATGGGTACTGAATTGAGTTCAGACCCATATGACTATATAAGCTATTGAGCTTGGATTGAAAATATTAATAGTGTTTTCAATTTCATTCTCATAGTTTTGTAGTTAAATAGAGTTAAAAGGTGGGTGCTGGAGGGTTGCATTAGATCCTAAGATCTAGGTGCAGTGCTCTCAGATCCAAGGCTCCTCACTGATGAAGGCCACAAGCCAGAAACTAGTCTGGGGATGTTGAATGAGTAGGCACTAGATAGGGATTTTATGCACAAGCCTTCTGGCATCCATTGATTGCTCTTGTTAGCACAAGATGGCACTACTATATGGAGAGTGTTGTTTTGTTTTGAATTGTTTAATAACAATTATTGTGCTAGTATGAGATAGTGATCATGTGATGTTTAGTGGTTTAACACCAATCCTGCCTAATAGGATAGTGGTGGCTATGGTTGTTAAAGAGCCAAAGACACCAAAATGTATGGGTACTGAATTGAGTTCAGACCCATATGACTATATAAGCTATTGAGCTTGGATTGAAAATATTAATAGTGTTTTCAATTTCATTCTCATAGTTTTGTAGTTAAATAGAGTTAAAAGGTGGGTGCTGGAGGGTTGCATTAGATCCTAAGATCTAGGTGCAGTGCTCTCAGATCCAAGGCTCCTCACTGATGAAGGCCACAAGCCAGAAACTAATCTGGGGATGTTGGATGAGTAGGCACTAGATAGGGATTTTATGCACAAGCCTTCTGGCATCCATTGATTGCTCTTGTTAGCACAAGATGGCACTACTATATGGAGAGTGTTGTTTTGTTTTGAATTG